>VUQJ01000684.1:0-16038 GCA_015108635.1 Andinoacara biseriatus
TGGCATGGGCCTGTGGTGCCGATGACTCATCGCTTGACGTCTCCAGAGGCTGAATAAAGAACTCTTCATCAGTCAACTTGAAGAGTCCTGTCTAAAGAAGCAAAGAGCTGTAAGTCAGTTCTCCTCAAAACTACTTTAACTCTTTAACTATTTTAACTGCTGTCAAAGATGAACCTGTTGAAATATTAAGTAATAGAAAAATATTCAATATTTCAAAAGCACTTTTAAATAAAACATTGTTACTCATTTGCTCTTCAAAGATACAGTACGTTACAAACCATCACACAGCTGCATACAATTATTACCCAGCTGATCCAAGTATTTGTCAAGAAAATGAGTAAATCAGTAAAAGAAGATTATTTTAAGATTATCATGTTTATTAACACTTAACTTGTGACTCATTCATATTTACATTTCTGTCTTCAGTTTATCCTTTTTTTTGCAACAATAATAATAAATGAACAAAAGAAAAGAAAAGGGAACAAACACAAACTTTTAAAACCAAATACAGATTTGTAATACTCTCTCTCTTCATTGGTTAAATAACTTAAAAATAGGTCTCCAGCCTCCAAGCCTTAGGGAATGTGTTATTTGTTCCATCAGATACATTTTCCAAACTCTGTCCAGCCACAAATATGTTAGAGAATCAATGAAAATGTGTTTAGGTGACTTATGAATTTGCCACCTCCACTTCCTCTGTAGATTTTCAACATCAGTTGAGTTGTTGAGTCTTACTGAGAAATGTCTTAATTATAAATGATGAAAGGAGTCTGTGTTACTAAGATTGAACTCTTCTTTTAACTGTTCAAATGATTTAATGCTTTCCTTGCTATGAAGTTGGTATAATTTAACAAGGCCATGTTCAGCCCATTTTTTGAAACCAACGTCGGTATGAGAGGGGATGAAGTCCTGCAAAAATCCAAAGTCTTAAAGAGCAGAAACTGCTTTGGGCAATCCAAATGAAAGTTTTATTTTCCTTCAGATTTCTAATGTAGTTCTCATCCACTTACTCATTTGAATTTTCATCAGGGAAGTATTGAGAAATGGCAGAATATGGAAAGGTGCTATACATAGGCTCTTTTCCACATCACACCAACATGTACTTGAAACACCCTTCAGCAAAATCATCATAGATTTCACTTGCACGGCCCAAACATAGTGTGGATGCTTAAGTCGTCCTTGTGGTTTGCCAAGCTGTAATAATTTTGAATCTGACTCTTGGGCTCTTGCAAGATGCATTTTTTAAATGAATCTATCTAGTATGTCAAATGTTGACTTAGGGACATAAGCATACAGTATATATAAGATATGGAAGTGTGGGCAGTATGTTCATAAGTATATTTTCAATATGGCCCATTAGAAACAGTGGGACTGTGGACGATTGAGCTAGATCCTTGGCAATTTTTTAGAACAAATTCTTATCATTTGACTCATATTCATACCATCTTTTGATCACCTAAACCTGCTCTGTTATTTAATTATTTGAGGTATCCTACAGTCTATATCCATGGCAATTAGTTTAGCGATATTGAGTTTATATCCTGAAAGGAACCCATACTTAAAGATGAGAACCCTTAATTGAGAGACTGTCATTAAAGGGTAGCCTAAATATAAAAACATGTCATCGGCGTACAGTGATCATTTGTTGTTCCCTATCATGTTACATCATCTGCATTAAGGTGGGCAAATGGTTAAATCCTTATATCAAACAATAGCAGAGTTAAAGAACCATCTTCTCTACATCACCTCTCAAGAGTAAATCAATTCCATTGGTTTCTGTTTTAACAGTGGATTGTGGATTTTAGTATAGAATCATTTTAATGTTTGAATGAGATATTCCGAAGAAACTCAGCCAAAAGCCTTTTCGGCATCATTGCTTTCTTCTCCTTGACTTTTAAATGAATCATTAAATTTAGTAACCTTCTGATATTGTCACCATAATATCGTCTGCCAGTGAACCTGATCTGGTCAGGGTGGATAATGTGGGTAAAGCTTTTGCTGACACGTCCTGCCAGAATTGACGTCAGTAGGTGTAAATCTGCATTTAACAACGAGATGGGTCTATATGATTGGCATTAGGTCAGATCCTTGAACCATAGCTCAGAAAGTTCCTTCAGTTTGATATTTTTAAGAAATTGTAATAAAACATTGTCAATTTTCGAACAATAATAAACGGTTGTTGTTTCTTCAGCTGCAGTGCTACCAATGTGCTCGCCCGATTGCTGTTCTCATAGTACTTCCTCAAATTGCTCTTGACCTGTTTGGTTAAGATTTAAATCTCTGCATGCTTTTTTTAGTGAACAAAAATTAGGAAATGGGGAGCTTTTATGTTATTCTAATAGTCTCACTCTGTTTTCTAATTCAATCCACCTAGCGTCACTTTTCATTTTTCTTATGCAAGCAAATTAAATTATTCACCCTCTTTTATATGCTTTCCCACAAGAGAGGTGATATTTCAGGTGACTTATTAGTATCAAGATGATTTTTAATTCAATTGTTACATGTAACAAATGAACAACAAATGTTTAAAAAAAAAGAGGGGTGTCATCAGAGATAGATATTGGTAATATCTTGATTATATCTATTCTATGCAAGTCTGACTGGGGGTGAAAAACATTAACTGGCATACAATGATTGAGAGAATAAAAATTGGAGAACTTGCTTCTTCATATGGCTGCCAAAACCAGACTCCTCCACTAAGTGTTTCAGCGCTCTGCTCATTTTAGATGGAGTTCTTAAAAAAGGCTCTCAATCCATGTGTACATCCATGATACAGGTGAAATCCACACCACATTATCAGTAAATATAAAATCATATGAATATTAGGCTATTTTTATATTATTTCCAAAGCAAAAATTCCATCTATCCATCCTCTACCACTTAGTCTTTTCAGGGTTGCAGGGTTGGTGGAGCCTATCCCAGTATCTCACATGTCAGGATTTGTTGCTTTTCCTTATAGATAGATACTTTATTGACCCTACAAGGGAAATTACTGAAAGAAAAAACATAAAGGAAAAACACTAAACTACAGGAGCTGCTGCAACAGGCTGCTGTTCTCATGACATCATCTTTCATGATTGTACCTCAGTGAATTTACATTATCTTACACCGTTAACAGCTGAAGATGTCAACTTTTGCCCATGAATATTTTGATTGGAACATTCCAAGAAAAGTGGAGACAATGTGTTTGCAAATCTTTAAAAATCTATATTTAACCACCTTTCAAAAACAGTTGGGACGAGGAGATTTTTACCATGCCAAGTGTTTGGAAACTGAGATCAACTGCTACAGTTTGGAAACTAAATTGTTGTCCCTGCCTTGCTCAATATAGGATTCCAGCTGTTCCACACTTTGGCCTTTTCTTTGTCTTTTACCCCCCCTTTCATAACGCACCAAATGTTTTCTGTGGGGGAAAGGTCTGGACTGCAGGTGGGAAAAACTGTACTCTCTAACTAGGCAGCCATGCTGTTTAATGTGCTGCAAGTGTTCAGTCAAAGTCCCCAATTTTTGGGGTGGTAAAATGATACATTTGCAAAGTGGTCCTGCAATAGACTGTCCAGCGAGTACCCCACTTCTCGCCCAATGACAGCTGCCAGCAATGACCCTGAATTGGACAAGGAGTTAAGAAAATACAAAATTTTTTGTCATTTTTGTTCAAAAATATTGTTAATAATAAATATAGCACTGAAGACTAGTGAATAAAAATGTAGAGGGTTACACAACACCACCAGTGTCATCAGCACATGAAAACAAACCGAATAAGCTCCCAGTGAAACAGTATAAACAGCCCCAAGTCATAATTTTCCTGTAGTCATCCAGTGTACGACTGAGGCGGGGGAGAGATCAGATGTCTTTTAAGCAACTGCATGGTAAATCATGCAGGCTCTATGCCAAAACTGAATTCCCCTAGCCCTGCTGTTGACCATCCCCGACTTATATTTAATTCTTATCCACCCTCTGGTCTAGTTAATCCCCTTTTCATCTTTTACAGAGTCCAAATGGAGCTCAGGCAGGAGGACTGGCTGTAATGTATGAGGCTTACATACTGAATGTGTTACATGGAGAAAGCTGAGCAGCAAAAAGAGTCTTTAACCCATCTCTAATACATACAGAAGCAAAGATATACTTCAAAGAGCAGCTGCTGAGCATTGCACGTGTCATGACAGAATGAGACTTGAAGACAAGCATACATCATCAGAGGTACACAACAGAATCAATCAGAGAACCTGGTCCTTCTGGTATACATGCATTGCTATTACTGTCATGGGTCCTTGCACTGCAGTTATTGAAGATCCGCAGCATACAAGTGAATAAACAGTGGCACTGCCATTTTCCAAAATGCTGCATCATTCTAGTTCAGACTCAATTGTGTTGAATAACAGGTTGAGTGGATAACACAGAACCTTCAAATGTAAAATTGAAATGTAAAATAAGGCATTAACATGTCAGTTCATCTAACATGTTCTTGTTAATTTGTCTCTTGTCTTTGTAAATGCAACCACAGCTCAGTTGACAGCAATTTCAGTACTTCAGTACTGGACCGGTGCAGTACATCAGGGGTGAAATGAAATTCAATCAGTAAAGTCTTTTATCTACTGTAACCAAGTTTCATTTGGAAATCTGCATGATTTTTTAATATCTGTATAACATTACATATACGAGCAGTCTCATGCAGATCTGTGTTTTCTACATGACATTACCTCAGATCTTAGAATTGACACAAGGGAACAATAAAACAAAACATCACTTTTACTATCATGTTATAATCATGCAATACTTTAAAATCCTAATTTCTGTAATGCAGATTGATATTTTTTTAGCCCTAGTTAGATTAAGGCTTAATGCTGCATTCCATTAAGTGTCCTTCTCTGTAAACAAATTCATCCTTACACTCTGCTTGCTTGTCAGTGCAGTCAGCACGCTGCACCATTGCTGCCAACAAAACTCTACAATATTTATTTTACCTGTGTCTCTGGATGAAGTTCTTAGGTTATGATACATTTACCCTGACCCACAGTTTGTAGGAATCTGGCACTTCAGCTTGTCAATGATTTATTTTCCTATTGAGATCTGATGTGATTTCAAAGTGTTCCTTTAATTATTTTTCAGCAGTGCATAAATAGCACTACTGGAATAATCTTCTTTTGATTATATTGGTCCTGACTGCTGCTGTGTTTTCGAGGGAACACTGTTTACATACAACACCGTAATATATTTCACTAAGAAAGGGAGACATGTTCATTTGAAGTTTTGAGTAATTTGGGAAGCGCTTGTATATTCTGACAACCACAGTAAGAAACAGTCCCGAAACTGAAGGTTAAGTTCTTGGCTGTGATCTGAAACATGAGGACTAACTGCTCATGGCATAATTTAGTATTGACTACTGGGTACTTTTGTCAACATGATGCTGGGCATCTTGGCTTGTGGGACTCTCTTGCAAGATGCTCTTTAGTTCAGCATGCACTGTGAATGTCAAGAACAAGCTGCAGACATTTAAAGCAGGCGAGACACTTAGAACTACATTCGTAACACTCGACTCTATAAACAATGTTAAAAAATCTGTAATTGGATTTTTTATCAAATTACTTTTAAGTGGGAAACGCTTAAAGAATATTTACAGAAATGAAAACTTTCTTCATCTGTAATATTCATTTTGAGGGACAACGGTCAGGTTGAAAGCCTCTTTTACTTTTATCAGTATCCTCTGTTCTTATACAGCATATACGTGTCTATAATAATGGCCTTCAATATTCAAAACACTCTTTTATCTTCTCATTGGCAGAAGCGACTTTTCTATCTGTGTTTTAGCAAAAGCAGACTCTGCCAAGTCAACCAATTTGAGCCGTTGGCAAAAAATGAGGGCCAACTTTGCAAATGTGTATACGTGCTGTTTTCTGCTACAGCACAATAATTAGTTGCCTGCACAGACTGTATGTAGCTACCAGATCTGAAAATTGAAGCCTGTGTGGAAGTCCCTTAAACCTGAATTGCCAGCAGTGAGTAGCTCCCCTGGTTGCAAAAAGTAGTCTGGCTGTATAGAAGTCAATTAGAAAACCACAGTAAAGACTTTCCTGATTAAGTTATGGCCTCAGTCGTTGGCTTAAAGTTTTACTGATTACAACATGGATGTTCATCTTGTAAATTATGGTCCTCATTTGTTTCAGAAAGCATGATAAAGAGGGTCTACTTTAGGGCAGGCCAACCTTGTATGCCTTGTATGTCGCTAAGAGTTCGCAGTGTCGCTTGGCTTTTCAGTCACATCCACCAGATGTGACATCTGGTTTAAACAAGACTTCACAAACTAATGCCTGACATCATTTTGACTATGTTAATCTTTTAAATATGTTCTTTATGTATGCAAGTTAGGTAAGAAAAAAACATGGGCAGAAAATGTTTTTTTTTTAAAAAAGGTTAGACTTTACTGACTGTAAAGAAATTAATTTCTTTATCTTTGTATCTGAGAGAATGCCTACACGGCACCATCAGAAAAAAATCTCTTTTTGAAAAAACTGCCACACATCCTTTGATTTCTCACGTTTTCCTAAGAGAAAGTTAGTTTCACTTGCAGTTTTGAAAGCATTTGTGAGTAACATCCTCAATCAAACAAGCTGTATAATTTTTGGCCTGAAATGCAATCAAGAAGTCTTTCAAGTACAAACGGAAGGATGATCTCAATCCAGCTGATCATGTGTTTGACTTGTTGTAAATCAGACAGGCAAAAAAAACCAAAGCATGCACAGAGTGAAGCGGTACCCTGGCAGAACACCAGCAATGTGGATACCACATGTCTGCTGATGTGTTTGGGTTGCAGACTTAAGAAAGCGGATGTCTGAAAACAATCGACTATTAATTATTAAATGTCAGTTTATTTTTATTTATTTTCTCCACACCAATTAAATTTCATTATATAAATGGGTTTTTGACCTGCAACACTGCTGCAAAGCACTGACTTGTTCATCTGTGTTGCAAAATACCCAGAACTGCCAACGAATAAGGACGGGGAAGAAGAAAACTTGAACTCCTTTACAGGAACCTGCTGTGTTCTGGGAGAATATTTTTCTCACTACCATGTGGAAACACCTGGAATCTGCATGTGTATCTTTTAATTTGACTGCGTGCAGTCCACTTGAACTGGAAACTATTTTAAAAGTAATCTGATAATTTTACAAATATTAGACCTGTTAAGACTACATTCATGGCTTTTACTGTGCCACACATCATCATCATGACTGTTCCTGATTCATGTTCAAGCCTGAGAGCATAATGCATTGCATTTTATCCCTGAAACAATAGATCATACCTCTGTCAATTATATAAACTGCAGTCTGGGTGAATCATTGCTTTTGTGAATTCTGATAAATGGGAACACACACTCACTGTCCACTTCATTAGGCACATCTGTTCATCTGTTTGCTAATCCAAGTATCTAATCAGTCAATCACATGGCAACAACTAAATGCATTTTTAGACATACAGACGTGGTTGAGACGAGCTGCTGAGCATCTGAATGGGAAAGAAAGCTCATTTAAGTGACTCTGAATGTGGTTGCTGGTGCCAGACAGGGTTGTCTGAGTATTTCAGAAACTGTTGATCTACTGGGATTTTCCCACACAACCATCTGTAGGGTTTACAGAGAATGGTCTGAACAAGAGAAATGGCGGTTCTCTGGGAGAAAACCCCTTGTTGATGCCAGATGTCAGAGGAGTATGGACAGACTGCTTTGAGCTGATAGGAAGGCAATAGCAAGTCTAACAACCACTCAATGCAACTAAGCTATGCAGAAGAGCATCTCTGAACGCACAGTGAGACCACACCAAGTGTCTCTGAGCTAAGAACAGAAAACTGAGGATACGCTTCACACAGGCTCATTGAAACTGGACAACAGAAGACTGGAACAATGTTGCCAGGTCTGATGAGTCTCAGTTTCAGCTGCAAGAACTGGCGTAAACAACATGAAAGCATGTTTCCATCCTGCCTTATGTCAACAGCTCAGGCTGCTGGTGGTGCTGTAATTGTGAGGGGGATATTTTCTTGGCACGCTTTGGGGCCCTTAGTACCAACTGAGCATCGTTTAAACATTGCAGACCATGTCCATCCCTTTGTGACCACCGTGTATCCATCTTCTGATGGCTGCACTTTGACAAGAACACAGAATTCTAAATCAATTTTGATACATAATTTCCAAACTGTTCCTCATCACTCTGGCAGTGTTAGAGATTACAGTGTTACCGTGGCAAAGCGCTATTGATGATTTTTTGTTTCAAAACATACATTGCAGACTTGGCCACAGTGCTAAACTGCTTCTAACTTATCCCGTAAAAAAAAAAAAAAAATCATGATGTGATTGATGTGAATAATATCTCCATTTGGAAATTTCAGACGAATAAAAGAGGCGGTGACTAAGTACCTTTGAGAGCCCTGCAGCATTGTGATAATTCTGTGTCCATGATCTAATTGATCTGAACGCAAATGCTCTCCAGCATATCCATTTGCGGTCTAAATAATGTCTCTTTTATGAGCCGACATCTGTTACAGACACACAGGAGAAAATAAACCACTGGCTTCATTTTGAACTAACTGGGAGAGAGAGCCCAATGTAGACGGTTGTATTGCTTCTGTAATTTTGAAAATGCACTCATGGGAGTGGCACTTCTTCAGCGACAGAGGGGCAAAAATGGAAGTGCGATATACATTCATTGCGAGACATAAAAGGTGAGCTCCATTGCGCCCTACTACAAAAGAAAGTGCATCAGGCACAATTTTCCATCTGATGGAATATGCTCCCGAGAGAACGTCTGCATATCAGTGAAATGCTGTGTGTGCAATACAAAGCTCTAAAGATGTTACAATCACTATAGTTCTGTATATTCTATATGTGGCTCAGTCATCCCATATTTACTAGGTCTGTAGGTGTGTTATTGCGGGAATAGATGTGGTTTCAAAGGGCCAAGCTGTGTGCGTCTTCTGGGCTGATTAACACACTTCAGTTTCAAGTCTGAGTAGCACATATTCTGTCATATTCTGAAAAATCCAACCAGGGTGAGTTATCGTGTAAATGACCCTTATGTAAAAATCATTTTGCACAGTTTTGAAAATGTCTTGCACACAGTTGACCCAGCTCTGACGACAGTTTTCTGGTCACCTCGTGCAATTTTCAAACAATTTTGAATAGTTCGCTTATCCACTCACCAATCCATCACAGGTACTTATCGAGGCGCTCCCTTTCACAGTAGCCTCTGCCCACACTTCACCCAAAAAATGGCACTGAGAGGATCCAGCAGGTTTGATCTGTGCCCCCTTCAGGCCACCAAACCTCCTCTCTGTGACGAAGCCCGGAGCCAGCAGGTGAGGATTAAGAGTGAGGTTGAAGTGCAAGCTGTGGCCGCCATGCCAAAACTGGTAAAATATATGATCTAGTTCTGCTGGTTCCACAGACGCGTCCCTGCGCTGTAAACGGCGAGCATGGTGAGACAGGAAATTGGACAGGAAGTGACCCTTGGCATCCACTCTAGTGGGGTGAACCACCTCATACAAAGGGAAGTCATCCTGAAATCTCTCTGTAAAAGCATTGGTGGGAAGAAGATAAGAGAGAGGATTGGTTATTAAATCACAGGAAAGAGGATTGTAATTACATAATTCAGTGGCTGAAAAGCCTCAAACAAAACTGGGGAAAGTCTAAACAAACCCACATGATTAGCTCATCTGTCATTTTTATGTTTGAATACAGCTGCAGTGTATGCAGCGCTTCTTGAAAATTATTCTTTCGCATTTCACTCTCACGTGGGGCAAATGTAATAGTTTCTGTAAGTCATTCTTCCAGTGACAATACAAACCATAATTCCTTCAGATCTGGAATAGCTGCAGCATGGAAAGCAGAGTGACAAAGGACAAAGTAACTGAGCCTTAGGAAGCTGGATGAACAGTCTTTTTTTTTTTTTTTAATTTCTATCCATATAATTGCATTGTGGCCAGCTGAAGGGACAATTGAGTCTTACTAAACAGCGTCCATTTTATCAGTTCAGTTTATGATCCTCAGGGATCGCTATGTATGTGTAGTATCCACCGACTGCACACCCATCACAGCTGCTGTGCTTTGAACCGCATACAGAATGAGAACGTTTCACAGGACTGTGAATAACCAAGTATACCCCATGATTCAGGCATTTGTTGAACTGCTTTTAGCAGCAACAACTTGAAGTAACAGTTTTCTGTATGACTTTATCAGTTTCTCACATAGTTGTGGAGGAATTTTGGCCCACTGTTCTTTACAGCGTTGCTTCAGTTCACTGAGGTCTGCGGACATTCGTTCATGCACAGCTCCCTTAAGGTCCTGACACAGCATTTCTATCAGGTTGAGGTCTGGCTCTGAGTGGGCCATTCCAACACCTTGATTCCTTTCCTTTTTCAGCCTTTCTGTTAGGGATTTGCTGCTGTGCCTGGGATCAATTTGGGCCAAGCTTTAGCTGGACAGATGGCCTCACATTTGACTTTCATGGTTCATGGTTGACTCAATGACTGCAATGTGCCGAGGTCCTGTGGCTGCAAAATAAGCCCAAATCCTCACCGCCACACGACTGTCCCCGACAGTTGGTTTGAGGTTTTTGTGCTGATATGCCATGTTTGGTTTAGAACAAATGCGCCAAAGCAAAATAGGTGATGCTTTACGTGTGGATTATGGCAAAAAACATCTTCACTTTCACAACAACCCAAACTTGTTCAGTTTTTTATCTAATTGTGCTGTCATAAATGTAACATTTAACATGCTAAATGACGCCTGTAGAGTCTGATATGTAGCTCTTGGCTCTTTTACAGTCTCTCTCAGCACTGCACAGTCTGACTTTTGGGTGAATTTGTCAGGACGTCCACTCCTGGGAAGATTGTGACATTCTGTTAATGCACACCTGAACGCTCCAGACCGGCAAACTGCCAAAATGTCTGCTTTTATAGAGGTGTTGACATTTGCTAATGATCAGTTATTCAAATGCATTAGATTAGCTTCACCTGGCTGCTACTGGCCCTGCTTAATTCCTATAGAAGCAGTTGTACTTAGTTATTCACAAGCTTGCACAGAGTCCTGTGAAAACTTTATGTTCGAATGCATAAGAGGAGGTCAAAAAGTTCCTCATTTAAATTATTTTAATCGATCATCTTTGAGATGATGTTTTAGATATTTGCACTAAGGTTTTGTCATGAATTAATCATGACGATATTTTTCCAAGTGATAAGAGTTTTACTGCTAAAAATACTGTGACACATTCATGTTTCTCACTTATTCTGTGCACCTCAAAGTACAAATAAGGCCCTTGTGTGTAAACCATCACACTATCATTACTGGCTTTATCTCATTCACGGGAAATGAAGGAGTGATTTCACACAGCCTTGCTGCCTGCAGGTCTTGCCTCAGTCTGCTTTGCACATGATTATCAGGACAAATATTTTCAAGCATACATCAGCACTTGTAGATGTTTTGAGCAAGTACTTGACATGTCTCATTGAGTGAGGAGTTTCTACCTTTTTATCTCCAATGTCATACTATATGTTTATTTTATTGAATTCTGACTTTACCAAATGCCTCAGTGTTGCAGCTACGCAGTCCTTTAATTCACACTTTGCTTTAATTTATGAACTGTTTAACCATCCAGAAAACCCAAACAGTCCTGGGTGGATGTGAATTAATGTAAAACACGCAACTGCCTTAAGCAATCAGAATCAATGTCTTTCATTATGCGCATTACTGATGTAGATCTGCAGAAATGTTCTATTATTTACTTAAAATATTTACTTTAAAAATCTTCTTAAGGCCACAAGAAAAATATAAATATGTTCTTGTGGATTTAACAAACATATTAATGAATCACAGATGTGATTGCTACTTCTGTGGTAGGAAGTCCCATCCCTATTCTTACAAGTAGGTAAAAATTTTTTAAAAATGTCTTTAAACATCTTATTCCTGTGCACACATTACTGTTTAACAGGTTCCTCACTCCATGAGTTATCCTTGCCTAGAATTCCAAACAGTAGTTAGTTTTCCTCTCAAGAGCATACAGCTGATTTGTACAGGATGCGTGAGAGCGCATCCACACGTCTTGAGCTGTTTGTTTGCCTAATCTCAGGAGAGCCCGGGAAGTCTGAGTGGATGAAAGTAGATGGAGTGGAGGCTGGGGGTGCTTCCTACCAGACATGAGGGGGATTAATTCTCTGATGTGATGATATCCACTGGAAAAGCTAATACACTTTCTGTGGAAACTGGGTACATTAAGAGAATAACAATAATGCATCCTGCCTATTCCCAAAGTGAAACTCGGTTTCCTGCCCTCGACCACTGCAGTCAGAGGTCAGTGTCAGTCACAAAGCAGCAGGACTGCACTGGGACTCTGTGGTTTTGATCAAGGGCACTATAACGAGGGCGGACTGGACTTCAGCCTCTGATGAGTCATTCAGAAACAGCTCTCTCTACCACACTAGGTTACAAAAGTTTGGGCATAATTGCTATGGCTATCCCAGAGCTTTGTAAACAAAAGTCCCAGCTGGCTTCTCATCAGCGAGCAGCGCGGGCTGGATTGCGCCTTTATTGGGCTGAATTAGATTCACTCATGGAGCAAATGTGCACAACAAAAGCAGGCAGTGTACCAGAGATCGTGATGATATTCTATGTCCACGATTTTGAAATGTATGAAATATTTTTGTTTTCAGGCTCACCAACCTGGTTCGCGTGATAATCCCAATCCCAAAGTTTTGCAGTTTTCCAGGACCACCAGAAGCGCGATGAAGAAGTGAATGGGAGACGCTCTTTGTCCGAAAGCGTGAAGCCCGCAGTGCAAACGGGTCATTTTGTCAGGACGGTAACCTATATTTTCGAAACATTTAATGCCTTTTTCTAACACCGCGTCGACTGTCAATTCAAAGAGTTTCCATCTGTGTCGGATGCGCTTTTCGCTTGGTCGCGCTCGTGCACTTACGCAGTGACAGTAACAACAAACTTCTTCACTTCAGGCCTGAGCATTGTCTGCCTCCGCGGGGGGCTTTTGTTGCATCTTTTTTTGTTTTATGTCGGTGTAAACGTTTGCTTACAAGTTGGTGGTTCCTCTGTTCTCCATCAGCCTCCTCCCGACAGCCAGTGACAGCTTAAAACTTTGCTGTGAAAACTTTCGGAGCCACCCCCACAGATGGGTGGACTTAAGACAATGGGCTCAAGAGGACTGGAGGCTTAAAGGGGAATGTTACTCCAAGAAATCGGATATAGTGATACAGTCCAATTGGCAGTGGCTCGAGGTGATTCGGGTTCTCAGTGGGTCAGATGAGGACCAACTTTGAGACTGTTGCATTCACTTGGAGTCAGAGAAGTGGCTACATATCGGGGGGCTGCGCTGTGCGCGTTTTGGCCTGAGTTTTAAGCATAAAAACACAAGTGTTTTCCAGTGGGAACTCTGGGGAGGTAAAAAAAAAAAAAACCTATATAAAGTCTTGAAAAAAGAAAAACAACCATTGAGTGCACGGAGTTCAGAATATTCCTGATCTGAAAACATTTGGAAAACCCAGATCTATTTCAGTCACGTCTCCAACTTTTTAACACCATAAACCAAACTGAAAAAGGAAGAACAACGAGGGGAAAACACGTGGTAATCAAACTCTCTGCTCTGTCCCTGTTCGACTGTTATTGGTCGTCTCTCCAAACTAAGCGCTCCCTCTGGTGGAAGAAGGATGGCACAATAATGATTCTGCCTACTAAAGTTTTAGATTTTGGACATCACTTCTGATATATAACATTCCTGCAATTATACTCATAATGAAAGCATCTTAGTAGTGCACTGGCACTCTTAAACGCACACCGATCTTGATTATTTTGTTTGCAGAGACAACAAACAACAAGTCAGAATCAGGTGTACTGGGTGAAGCAGGAACAGTCGAAAAATAGATATATCTTGATTTTTTTTTTAATTCATGTGAATTGTGTGGATTACATAAAGGTTTCAAAAAAACATTCTATCATTTTATATACAATACATGTGCGAAGTGCATTTCTTCAGAAAACTTTAGCTGGTGGATAAATATGGAGACCAAAAATAAATCTAACCTGTTCTTCTTTTCTAGCAGCTCATTCAAAACGTTTTCTGCTCATTTCTATGACCGAGACCGTAATCTTCTCTGTCACGTCTCACTCGGCCAATCCTGGCTCAGCAGAGGAGCGACACACCTGTATAAAAGCAGGCTCCAGGTCAGCTGTCATTCAGAGAGGTGTGATGAATACGGTTTTGCACTGAATGGAGATAAAAGGCTAAGACTTTTTTTTCATGGGGTGCATCATAGAAAAGATGTTGTGAGTCCAAATTGATAATTTTAATGATGGAGGAAATATTTAACCACAGCGGAGCGCTCAACCGAAGTTCAGCGCTCGAAGACATCGACGTAAGCGCGGATGGCACCCCCATCCTGAGGATACTCATATCCGTGGTGTACTCTGTAGTTTGCGCGGTGGGACTGGTGGGTAATCTCCTCGTCTTTTTTCTCATGAGATTACGACAAGGTCGAAAGAGGTCCACTATCAATGTTTTCATTATTAACTTGGCAGTGACGGACTTCCAGTTTGTTCTCACTCTGCCCTTCTGGGCCGTGGACACTGCGCTGGACTTCAGCTGGCCCTTTGGAGACGCCATGTGCAAAATAGTTCTCTCGGTCACTGTGATGAACATGTACGCCAGCGTGTTTTTCCTCACTGCCATGAGCGTGACCCGCTACCTGGCCGTCGCCTCGGCTCTAAAGAAAAAGGCGCACAGCAGGTCACGGTGTGTGAAGTGGGTGTGCGCGGTGCTATGGGTGGCGGCAACAGTTGCCACGGCTCCAACAGCTATATTCTCCGCTGTGACTGTGGTGGCTGGAGAAAAACTCTGCCTCCTCAAGTTTCCTGAAGGACACGACTGGCTCGCCCTCTATCACATTCAGAAAATATTGATAGCCTTCATTATCCCCATGCTAATTGTCTCTGTTAACTACCTGATGCTGCTGCGCTTCGTCAGGCGGAGGAGCATGGACAGCAGCAACCCTAAACGGAGATCTAGAGTCACCAAATCTGTCGCTATAGTAGTTTTGTCTTTCTTCTGCTGCTGGATGCCAAATCATGCCATCACCTTCTGGGGTGTATTGGTCAAGTTTAACGCAGCCAACTGGGATACGTCGTATTACATGGTGCACACCTATGTGTTCCCGGTCACCGTGTGTTTGGCGCACGCAAACAGCTGCTTGAACCCGGTACTTTACTGCCTGATGAGGCCGGAGATCAGGAAAATGCTGAGCGGATTGTTTTGGAAAGCCTCCACTCCATCCTCCACAAAAGGCTGCGCGACGCGCTCCGTTACACATGGAGAAACCCAGGGAGCCGCGCCTCTCCAGATTATGGACAACGCAGACTATACGCTGTCCATCATAGACCGTAAGGGTTTATCAGCCTCTAAAATAATCCCGTATACTCGTTAACTTTAATCTCGTGAAAAATAAGACGCTACTTTTGCTGTCCACCTGTAGCTGTCATCATTACGCGCTTTCGCTACTGTCCCGATCTGGATGTTTTAAGGGTTTGCAGCGCAGATTCACACAGTATGTGCTTTCCATCATGATATAGACTATGAGAAATGCACAGTGGCATTTGTTTCACTGCTACAACAACCCCCCCCACACACACACACACACACGCACTCACACACTTTTAAGGAACACATTTCCTTGCCGTTATTATCAAGACGAACAAGAATCGAGATGAGAGAAACTGGGACGGCGGACTTCAGTCCTCGACTGAAGTCCAACTGAGGACATTAGGAAATGCAGCGTTCTCAGCAAAATGTGGGACCTTGAAAATGACCTGAATGAATGAATGCTGTATTTTATGGTTAAAGTTGCGGTGTTTTCCATAATGCCCTGGCTGTTAACCGTGTCTGTAAATAAATAGCTTTTTCTAGTCTAGTATAGTAGGCCTGCAGTCTGTATTGTGAACACCAAAATAAACCGTGTTTTAAATGTGTATGTGCAATGGAGAGTGCATTGTGT
>VUQJ01000684.1:18600-42781 GCA_015108635.1 Andinoacara biseriatus
AAAGTAATTTTTAAAAAAAAAAATAATAAAAAAAAAGTTTTAAAAAAAAAAAAAAAAAAAAAAAAAAAAAAAAAATCCTCCTAAAATGATGAGGTAGAAGGATGAAACTGAAAAAGAAACACTTTGAAAGACCTCCAGAAAGCCTGGAGGACATTTGCCACTTAAAAAAATTACAAAACAGTCTGGCTCCTTGGAAGTGAACTATAAAGAAATGAAATGGCTCAAGACTTTTGCACAGCACTGTGTGGTAAAGAAAATGTCATTTGGCATTGGACTTTAGTGAGACTTCACTATATACAGAGAAGTTGGAAAAATGAACAAGCTAACAGCTTTTCAGTTTATTCTCTAATCTGTGATATTAAGACTGCAATTACAGCTGGAAGTCTTTATAACTGCATAATGCTACAATGTTGTAATGTACCAGCCCCATAGTCCATAAATGCAAGCAAACATTAAGTATATTAAACAATTATCCCCTCAACTATGACCTCAGTAAAATTTCCATCTATCCATTTACAGGCGTTAAACACTTGGTGGTACAGTTGCTACCTGGATGTTGTTGTTGAGCTCATCTATCTTATTAATTCATAGTGGCAAGTTTAAAAAATCTCCTTCGCTACTTTATTACAGGGATCATGTTAAAAATGTGTCTGACTTTATTTCTATCAGTAAAACTGTAGCTAACATGTCCTGTTTCAAAGCACATCAAATGAGCCTGGCAAACATTTCATCCATTTGTTAAAGGTTTATTTACAAGGCTCATAAATAAAAAGACTTTTTTAATACCAGGCTTGTCAGGGAGATTTACCTTTCACTGTGATGGTCAGAAAAATCATCTATTTATGCCGTCCTGGCAAACCCTTCCAGGGTGTAACCTGCCTTTTGCTCTGTGATGCTCCTGCAACCCTGAATTGGATAAGCAAAAGAAAATGAACAGATGGCTGGACAACCATTTACACTATATTGCCTAAAGTATTAACTCAAATCACTGTGGCCAAATCATTGAATTCAGTTGTTCCAGTCACTTTCATGGCCACAGATGTATAAACCAAGCACCTAGGCGCGCAGACTGCTTCTACAAACATCTGTGAAAGAATGAGCCACTCTCAGGAGCGCAGTGAATTCCTGTGAGGCACTGTGATAGGATGCCACCTGTGCAACAAGTCCAATTGTGAAATTTCCTCACTACTAAATAATCCAGTCAGCTTTTAGCATTATAACAAAGTGGAAGTGACTGGGAACGACATGAGGTGGTAGGCCACATAAAATCATAGCGTGGTCAGCAGATGCTGAGGCGCATAGTGCGCAGAAGTCACCAACTTTCTGCAGAGTCAATCACTACAGACCGCCAAACTTCACGTGGCCTCCCGATTATCTCAAGAACAGTGCGTACAGAGCTTCATGGAATGGGTTTCCATGGCCAGGCAGCTGCATCCAAGCACATCACCAAACACAATGCAAAGCATCAGATGCAGTGGTGTAAAACATGCTGCCACTGGACTCTAAAGCAGTGGAGACGTGTTCTCTGGAGTGACGAATCATGCTTCTCTGTCTGGCAATCTGATAGATGAGTCTGGGTTTGGCAGTTGCCAGGAGAACGGTACTTGCCTGATTGCATTGTGCCAAGTGTAACGTGTGGGGTTGTTTTTCAGGAGTTTGGCTTAGTTCCAGTGAAAGGAATTAGAATTGAAGCGAGTGAATTAGAGCACAGACTGTGAGCCCGGCCTTCTCGTCCAACATCAGGGTCTGATCTCACACTCCTAAACCTTGTGGAAAGCCTTCCCAGATAAGTTGAAGCTGTTATAGTTGCAAAGGGTGGGACGACATCATATTAAATCCTATGGATTAAAAATGGGAAGTCACTCAATTTAATAAGCGTGTGAAGGCAGACGAGCAACATAGTGTACATTTATCTTTCTCTTTGTTTTTTTGTTAATCAGAACTCCTGTTCTCCCACTCTCTGTATTTGAAGAATTGGAATCACACAGGCAGCAGCTCTCGCCTGTTACAGCCTATATTTATACACTCGAAACCCCTCAGATACGTGTTAAAAAGACACCCACAGACATATATTGTTTTATTTGTAGGCATATTACAGCTCTTCACACCTCTTCAAAAAGAAGACAACTCCAGAAGTTGCACATTCACTGGACTCACGTTTATGGCTTCTGATTATCATTTACTTACAGTTCCATTTAGAATTCCTTCAAATGTCCAAAAACTGCCAGCAACATTATAAACACACCCTTTGCTCTGATGCAGTGCATGTTAAAAGGCATGCAGCTGTCTCCTATTGTAACAGGTTCAGTAAAACAAAGCTGACTTGTTGAACTTGCCTTGTCACTTAAGTTATAAAATAATGCCATGAACCACACTGAACTGTCAGAAAACCATTATTATAATACTGAAAGGATATAAAAAAAGATAATTGACTATTTACAAAATTCAAGTTAATTTTGTACAAAGTAAAAAGTGCATCAAATGTTTAAAGACCACCCCGTGTGTTTCCCAGGATGTAAGTATTAAAATGAGTGAACTCTTAATAGATGAAGCATTTAGAAGATTCTTCTCCAGGGATTAAGAAAAGTCTCTAAAAGTTAAACATCATGAATCTTCTTTGTTCTCTAGTGACTGTTTTGTTTCATCATAAATTATTATGCAAATTGACAGAATGTACTGCAGATTAAAAAAATTTTTTAAACATCGAATTTAAGATACAGTATAAGGACTCTACATTTGTGGTAGCTTTCGGGTGGAAAAACACCCTTGAGGTTTTTTCATGTATTTTAACCAAAGCAGTTAAATAAATAGCCTACACATCAGGAAAAGACAAAAAGAATGACTGGCTAACATTTGCCTCAAATGCAAATAGTGGCCTGAAAATCTTGAAACAGATCAACTGAATGTGGCTCTTTTCTTCTGTAGAAAACAGCCAGAAAAAGCACCAGAGCTCCAGTCTGAAACCAACACAATTAGAGCTCCAAGATCTCTGAGGAGATGACGTCCAGAGCAGTGAATTAATAGACAAAGAAGGCCTTAATAACAGTCACAACAGTGCAGGAATGCTAAGTGAGTGTGACAGTGCTGACTCTTGGGGTCAGGGGTTGTGGTGCAGGACAGATCCAGTGCACTGAAAATGCCTTTCTTCAGCAATAATTATAAGGTGGAGCTGTGTATGCAGTGCCACTGTGGTGGTGGTGGTAGGGAGCGGGGGAGGTGGACTGGTCCCTGAGTGTCGGGTCCCCTGTGGAAAGGGTGTCTGTCTGCTGGGGGCCCTCAGCCTGCGTTATCGTTCTTCTGCCACTTTACCGTTGACCTCCTGTTCATCCTCTTCCCTTCGCTTCTGCCTCCGGAAGAATCCCAGCTGGGCGGGAGAGCAGAGAGAAATTAGAAAAGAAGCAATGCTTCAAACCCAAATGTGGTACAGGGATTGCTTGTACTTACGTATGCAGCACACAGATGGAATAATTCCCCTGTGACAGCAAATGCACCCCAAATATAGCAAACAGAAACTTGAAATTTTTTTAGAGTGTGCAGCCATGCTTGCAGATCTGTGAGGCTACAGCAGTTTTTTTTTTTTAATTTCCAGCTGTTAAAGTCATCATGCTGACATACTGATGCTAACATGTAAAATGTTGAATATGGTCCCACTCTTCCAATAACATGCCAACAATTACTATGTGGCACAACGCTGCTAAAGATGTAAAGTCATTAGGCAAAGTCAGTATTTATTACTGTCTAAAGATAATAAGTAAGGAGAGTAAGTAACAACTTTCAATATAAATATCAACAAAGATGCTAGAACATCAAAACAGAAAGTTACCCAAAAGCAAGTTTAAAAAAAGATGCAATTTTAGCTGCTGAAAGAACACCGAGTCCAGAGATCTCAGAGGGAGAGAGTTTGAGCCTGGGAGCCACTGTTGCAAAAGCTCCATCTTTTCATTCTCAGCTTTGTATGATGCACAGCCGGCGGGCCCTGATCACATGACCTCAGGGACCTGCTGGGGATGCGTTGATGTAAATGTTCACTGATGTATGCTGGTGCTCAACCATGCAGAGCTCTAAAAGTCAAAACCAGAATCTTAAATGGACTCTGAGATTAATGGGTATCCAGTGCAACTGAATTAGCAACCGTGTGACACTGGAGTACTTCAACCTGAAGGTTGTTCAGGTTCCAAGGTGGCTTTGTTAAGACAAGTGATGACATAAAATTACGAATAAGAATTGCCAATTCAAAGCGTGACACAATGAAACTCAACTTAATAATACTTCCTAAGTGATCAAAGTGAACCAGAGATTTAAGGTGAGCATCCAGACTGAGTCAAAAGCTACTCCGAGGTTCCTGATTAATCAAATGTGGCAAGAGTTTCCATTACCTTAGGCACAAATCTGTCAGGGCACAAACAAGGACTTCTGTTTTCACTTTATTAAGTTGGAGAAAAATGTCAGCCACCCAACTTCTGATAGCCTGGAGAGCACCTATGCAAGATCTGTAGCTTAGAAACATCTGGGGGCTTAAAAGAATGTCATGGCAGTGATAAGAAATGTCCTTAAAAGTGCTCAATATGCACTGAAGAAAGAGCAGATTTAACAAAAACAGAACAAGAGGACCTGACTTTAGAAGCAGTAACAGAAAAGGATGGTTCAGTCAGACTTGAGGAGAACCACTCCAAAGCATAACCCCATACACTCACCCAACATTTCAGCCTATCGAGCATAATACAACGGTCACCAGTATCAAAGGCAGAGGTCAAACCTGCATCAGGTCACATCAAGAGGTCATTGGAGACTCGGAGGAGATCTGTTTCAGTGAACTTGGTCTGTTGCTGCTTGTTTGTTTTTTTAAGTGGGTGGACGACATTCTTAAAATAAGCAGGGACTTGACCAGATACCAGTGAAGTGCTGATTATAGCGAGCACACAGGAGCGAAGGACCGAAATACATTTTTGAACAAAGATGCAGGTAAAATGTCGAGTGCAGGACCTGCTCAGGAAAAAATAAAAACAGACTGCAAAGATGCATTAGGAGAAATATTTCCATATTACTGATTTTTTTTTTTCTGACGAGGAAATTAAGGAATGTTTTCACAATCTTCATTTGAAAAACGAAACACCTGGAGCCAGAATAACAATATCACTAATGGTGTATAATAAGAGGCTGGAATTAACTCTGCTCTTCAAAGCCAGGCTTGAAAAACAGGCAGCCTTCACATCTCTTACCGAAGTGTTAAAAGAAACTAAAAGATCCTCATAATGAAGGAGGTGAACCTGTAAATGAGTTGATCTCAACAAGTGCTCAACTTTATGATGAGAACGCTTTAAACAGCAAATGCTGTCATTTATTCAAGTAGAGGAGTTTGAAGTGGGAGCTAATTTTGTTTTAACAGGCCACACTTATCTAAAATGGAACAACATTTATAATTAAAAACATTCAGTGAGAGTTCAACATCAATAGTTTAAAGTATCATAAAATGTATTGGGTGGCACGGTGGTGCAGTGGTTAGCACTGTTCAAATCCACCATCTGGCTGGAGTTTTGCATCGGCTCTCCAGGTACTATGGCTTCCTCCCACAATTAGTGCTATTAGTGGGGTTAGGTTAATTGGTGATTCTAAATTGCCCATAGGTGTAAATGGTTGTCTTTCTCTCTGTAACAGGCTGGCGACCTGTCCAGCATGTACTCTGCCTCCTGCCCTGCGCACCTAGCTGGGAAAGGCTCCAGCTTCCCCACGACTCTGAATTGGATAAGTGGACGGACGGATTGATGAATGGAGAAAAATGATCAGCAGTAAAAGAATGTAAGATGCCACAGCTACAGTAACTGCACTGTGAACAGGCTGGAGAGGCACATGAAAAGACAAACTAAATAGAATATATTGATGATCAGAAATGAAAATGTCCCCAGAACATATACAGTCAATATTTAAACCCAAAGTAAAAATGAAGTACAGTGTGTGTCCTTTGTTATGTTTGGAGCCAGACACATGCTGAGTAAGCTGGAAAGAATCTATAACGCTGATAAAACCAATTTGAATCATTATAAATGTGCATAGTGGAATCCACAGCTATAACCAGCCTGGACAGCTTCATGGAAGATCAAACCAAATGTCTCAGTTCATTAAATCCTTAAGATATCTGCTAAAAATCTAATTTTCTTGTGACTCATCAGGGATTCAGAGAAATCAGAACCTGCTTTTAAAATGTACATTTTTGCAATACATTATGAGAGGCTACCAGCTTGTAAACCTCCACCCAAAAACACACATGCAAAACAAAAAGCACAGCTACTCATATTCAGACAGATTGTTTCTGCCAGTGGATCCTGTACTGAGCATAAATATGAGGCTGTCTTTATTGCTGTCTTGACCTTTACTTGACGATAAAAGATCCAGACGATGGATATAATGCAACTCTATCATTATTTCTACAGAAATAAGAAATAAATAGAAAACATGCAGACAAGAGTCATCAAATGCATGAAACCGAACACCTTTGCTCTGTCATTTAGGGATATTTGTTTAGGCTACAGGCAGTTTTGATACATACAATATTTTTTTTCAGACTGTTATTCAAAGACTGTTTTATTCTCTGCCACATGATGGCAGTCTAACCCTACACTAGAAGAATCATCTGACTATTGCTTACATTTACAGAGAGTAGGACAACTTGTAATACTGTAGGGCATCCTGCTCAGTCGGGTAGCAGAAAGATGTGCTGCTGTTATTGCAGATATACAGACAAGAGTCTGTGCTGTGGAGGAATTCTGTTGGCATGGTTTTCTTTCATTTGCCCCCTTAGAACAAAGGATTTCTTCAAGTCAACTCAAAGTTGTTCACTTTTGTACATTAAGGAAAATTTTTTTATCCCACACCACAACAACAACTCACCTTCCATAGAGCGAGGCTGAGCAGGGCTAACAACAAGAGTCCTCCCAGCGTGCTCCCAATGATAATCCAAGTAGGGATTCTGTAATCTCCCTCCTTCCTGATCTCCAATATTATCTGTTGGCATAAATGAGAAGACACATTTCTTTAATCTTAAGAGCACAGACTCAAGTCAGTGTTAGCCACGCGGTGCTGGAAACAGTAATATTATTGGTCATCTTGCAGAAGCAGATAAGCCACTTCTACCCAGAGATAAAACTGTATTTTAAGCTGAGATATTTGCTACTGCTATTAAAAATCGACCTTTGTGAGCTACGTAAACATTAGAGGAATTGTTCTACTTTAAAAAATATTTTTAGTTTTCATTTAAACCAACAGCGACACAGACCAATCCACCGTTTATGTCAATAAATTAATTCTCTTTAAAAAAATGATGGCACAATCTGACAGTTTGTTATGGCCAACAGATGGCAGCAAAGATTAGTGTTTGAGCCCTGACTCGTACACGTTGTGCCGCTGGTCCTTTCGGTCCCTGAGCACCACACAGCATGTGCGCTCCAACACCAACATATACAGCGTGATTATTCACTGCTTCAGCCTGCTCTGCTGAGCTCAGCTGTAGCAGAAACTACAGGGTTTCTTTTAAGAAAAAGAGGTGCCTGTTGAAAAATTATCTTAGTGTTACATGAATGGTAACATTACATGTGATATACTGTTTGAATACTTTAACTCTGTTGCAGTACATTTTAACAGCTGATCTTAAAAACAGAGCATGTGGTGAAGCTTAAAAACCAGACCGGGACAGGAGCAGTTTACGGCACTAGCTGTTGCCGACTCACGTGTCTAACAGGCCTCTCTTCGTGTAAAAACATGGGGCTGGAGGAGGGGAGCTCCACTGATGCACTGGTCACCAGCTCCAGGATTTTAAACTTCAGCTGGAGAGGAAATCAAAACAAGTGTGACACATGTGACACAGCTGAAATCACTGCAGAGCCAAGGAGGTGTAAAAGTAAGATAAATAAGACTGCATGCAGCCTCATATGTGATTTAAACTCACTGCGTGTAAGGTATCTATTCTAAGTGCTCCAGTGATTCTAAAGGCAACCTCTCTGTAGTAAGCCACATTGACCGTGCACTGGATTGGAAGAGTCAGTGTGTTGGATCGGTTCTGTGGGAGGAAAAAGACAAATTTATAAGAAGAAGGTGAGAATTAAACTCTTATCTGGGAAAGAATTTATTTTGATTGAATTTACCAAGCTGGAGAAGCGTGAAAGGTCTTCAGGCGACGCCCTGCTCTGTGCCACGTGCTGAGGTGGTAAACATTGCGTACCGTCCCTCTGAGGTGTGACACGAGAGCAAAAATTAATGCACTAAAATTTTATATTTCCAGAAAAGCAGTGAAATAATATGGTGATTAATTGGAATTTATTTAGACCATATTAAGAAAAAATAAAGATCATTGCTCAACAATTAATGCAGCACTTTGGCATGGATAATATGAGATTAGATTTGAATGCTGTGTAGCTGAAGTCAGTCTGGGACGCCGACTTTGTCCTTCTTCTTTTTCTTATTCTTTCAGCTGTTCTGTCACCACAGCCAATCATCTGCCTCTAACTCTCTCACCCTACATCCTCTTCTGTCACACCAACCATCTGCTTGTCCTCCTTCACTACATCCATGAATCTCCTCTGAGGTCTTCCTCTTTACCTTGAACCTGGCAGCTCCATATTCAACATCTTTTATCCAAAGCAAAATCTTAACATCGTCAACTCTGACACCTCCAGACTTGACTTTGTTTTAAAAAAGGCATACTGACAGAAGCTTTTTAATAGTGCTTAGAGTGATGAATTATTTAGTCACAGCCACTCTGACAGTTAGGTAGCTGATTGTCTGGTAGACATCTTTTATGCAGCAAGTTTGTTAACATTATTCACCATAATCTACCGTTATCAGACCACGGAGTGCGATAATATAAAACAATCTTCCACGTCATATATTTATTAATAAATTTGAAGCTCCACACACACCTGGTCAATATGGAAGTCGGTAATCTGCAGGAGCTGGTTGCCATTTTTCGTCATTTCTGGGATCTCAATGTTCAGCTGCAAATCCTTTACCGGAAAGTATCCGAGATTCTGGATCTAACAGTGAGCGGGAGGTGAGTCATGCAAATTATTTCCAATCTGTTCATTAATTAAAGTCACCGTGGTGATAGAAATGGTCTCACTTGGAAAGTGAAGTTGAAAGGAGGACCGATGATGCCAGGCTCCTCTAGAGACAGCTCTGATTTGATTTCATACCGAGTCGGATTTGAATCCCTGTCAAAGTAAATAAAAAAAACAACCAAAAACAAGCAAATAATTAGCACAAAGTCACCATTCCAGCTACACTCTCAGCATCTTATTTCCCCCAGTTATACTCAATATTTTCCAGATTATATCCACACAGTTTGCTCCAGCCAACTGTACTTCTAACACCCCACCCCCAAAAATCACCCCAAGAGCATGTACTGTGGGGTAAAAAACTGAGAAATTAACTCACCTAGTAAAGAGAAGGTCTGCTTCGTATTTCAGTGAGTAATAAATGTTGTTGAAATTATCAGCAGTGCTCATTTCCTCGCCATCACTGTTGAGAGAACCAAAGTATTAAAAAAAAAAGCATAAATGGTGATCTTACAGCGGGACACGGAGGCCGCAGTGTGTACCCTCGTGTTATTTTTTTTGGACATTTTTGTTGATCATTACCATCAGTAAAAGCATGAAGAACCTTTAAGAACAGGCGTCTCCATACAAAGAGAAAATTGATTGGATATAAAGTGATGTTCACACCTGATGGCCTCCAAGATAACCCGGAGATGATCTAAGAAGGCAGTGCGACTGAACTCAAACTCCAGGCGAAATGTTACCTACAAGGAGGAGAAAATAAAGATTAGAAGTTTAAACTGCCCAATTATTGATTTACCTAAATGATATTTTATCTTTCTATAACAAAACTCTAAAAGTTCAGGATAGAAATGACTTCATATGCTAAACCTTCCTCGGCATAAAGACTCTGCATTATGGATTAAGGAGTTAAGTCTGCAATAACCTACTGCAATTCCCAGGCTTTGACCCCAGGCAGCTGGTTGCACATTTGCTGCTGCTTAAAGAGAGCCAGGGAATTTCCCCTCAGTAGACTGCCCACTAAACACACACACACACACACACACACACATACACACACACACGCACACACTCACATCTACCAGTGGAGGCCAGATTCAAGGCACAATACATGCAGAGCAGCAGAAAAGAGACAGAAACAGAGGAGGTTGTGGGTAAAAATGGGAAAGTGATGGAGGAATCCTAAACAACAACAGAGGGAGAACCGAAGTCTGCAGAGGATGCTTGATTGGCAGCAGAATGCAGATCTAGAAGAACAGAGCCTAGCTGAGCATTGTTTACAGTCCTCCATGGCATAATGAAATCCTGATGGATCCGCGCTGACCAGAGTGGAATGCATAACGAGTTTACTCCAACTTTCCTCTTCCATATAGATGGACTCATTGAAAAACCACAGATTTAGTACAAATATAATGACCTCTTTGCGTATCATCTTGTCCCAGATGTGGAAAATGATCTTTGTCCTCCTTTGTTATGAATATTCTAGTGAGGAATGCTTAACCTTGACTTGAGCCCGCTGTTTCCTTAGAAGGACGGTGGATGAAACACAAACATAAGAATGCAGGGACACACACACACACACACACACACACACACGTATGCAGTTGTTATGGGTTTTGAGGATGTGATCGTCCACGGTTGGAGAAAGTTTGTGCATTCGCATAGCTGAAGACAAAAATTCAGACGCCGCATGTCTCTCCTCTTCCTCCTCTGTGTTGCTTCAGTCTGTCCGCCTCCCTCTGCCATCGTCAGTCATTAAGCAGCTAGTAACTGGAACTCTTGTCTCTGCATGCACCCACAAAACTTACGCATGAACGGAATTGATTTTTTAGACTTTGTGTTGCTGCAGTGGTTGTAAAGTTTACAGAACATACTTGCTTCACACAGGTCAGAATCAAGTGGAAAAGTCCAAGCAAGCGTGATAACTGGCTAATTTTAAGAACTTGCATTGAAGTTCCCACTTTCCTTCAGCTAAACAGTGGTTTGAGCTGGTTTGGCAGTGGCACTTGTGTGCAATCAGCCTTGTTTAATTCTGTGCCACATTCTTAAAAGGCTCTTGACCAGAGCAGATCACTCTTGTGGCTCTGGATGCTGTTCAGGGTGAATGAGTGGGTATGAATCACTCAGTGAGCTTAAGAGGGTGACCAGGTCCTTTTGCTTGGGAGCATTACGGAGAAACGTGGGTTTACTGGTTTCCCAGGAGATCACTATTGTTTGCAATAATGACATACTTAGGACATTTCACAAACTCTTTCAGTCACCTTCAGCCCTCCATTCCTGTAGTGTTAGTCAGCAAACTGTGCGCTGGTAAAGAAAGCCGACGGACTATTGTTCAGATATCAATGGAAAAAACCATATTAAAAAAGTGTGACAGCTTTTAATTGCATTGTGTTATGTACCGCCAGTGTCATCCCTATCAAAGTTAAAACAAACATCGGGTTGTAATGCTGTAAAATACACTGGAAAGTGCAGAGTGGCATAAATATTGTTGACTTTACAAGCCTGTGGAAAAGCTCAGATAAGCAGTAATGAATGTGAGAATTGGTACCACATGAGGGGGAAAAAAATGCATCTCTGTGTCTTTCAGTCAGTCTCACCTGGATAATGCAGAGAGAAGAGCGAGGTTTATCTGTTGTGTTTACCCCGTTGCTAAGCTGCATCTTCTGAATAATGCAATAACAATGAAACGTGATGTTTTTATGGTGAATAAAAGGAGTCCCGAAAGCTCGGGTCATTTGTGTGTCCATATTAGGGACAGCTACTTTAACCTTTAAGAAAATGCTTCTAAAACATGGGAAGTCATTGTCATTGTGTGTGAGAGATGACAACAGAGCTTGCAAATGCGGGGAATGGTGTCCTAGAAACTCAGCATTGTAGATGTTTCTGTTACACCAGTGTGTTTTCCTTCAAATGTCAACGTGCCTGCTTTCTTACATTGTGTGAGTTTTATTTTATGTGTATTCACATGCACAGACAATATGATCTCAAAGTATTTCACAAACTTTGATCAAAGTGAATATGTACAGTTTATGGTCAGTGTGTCAGTTTATGGTCGCTGTGGCCTTCAGAACTGCTTTAATTCTTCATGGCACAGATTCAACAAGGTGCTGAAACTGTCCTCAGAGATTCTGGTCCATGTTGACATGATAGCATCACACTGTTGCTGCAGATTTATCCACTGCACATCCATGACGGTTCCACCACAGCCTAAAGGTGCTCTATTGGGTCAGTTTTGTGAGGCTATTTGATGCAGTGAACTTGCTGAAACGAGTCAGGATGGATCCATGCTTTCATGTTGTTTACACCAAATTCTGAGCCCACCATCTGAATGTTGCAGCAGAAATGAGACCAGGCAATGTTTTCTGAGTCTTCTATTGTTCAATTGTGGTGAGCCTGTGTGAATTGAAGCTTCAGTTTCCTGTTCTTTGCTGACAGGAGTGGCACCCAGTGGTCGTCTGCTGCAGTAGCCCATCTTCTTCAAGGTTTGCTGTGTCATGCATTTAGAGATGCTCTTCTCCATACCTCGGTTGTAAAAAGTGGTTGTTTGAGTTGCTGTAGTGTTTTTATCAGCTGTTCTCCTCTGACCTCTGGCAACAACAAGGAATTTTCTCCCAGAGAACTGGAACTAGAGTTGGTTGTGTGAGTAGATCAGCAGTTTCTGAAATGCTCAGACCAGCCCATGTGGTACCATCATCCCATGCTCAAAGTCACTTAAATCACCTTTCTTCCCCATTCTGATGCTGGGTTTGAACTTCAGCAGGTCATCTTGACCACTTGTACACACCTGCATGGACTGAGTTGCTGCAGTGTTGTTGGTTGCTTAGATATTTACATTAACGAGCAGTTGAACAGGTGTACCAATAAAGTGAGAGGTGAGTGTACATAGTCTCCTTTGCACTCCATGCTTGAAGTATATAGAAACTTGAACAATAAAGCCCGCAGGTTTAATATGACAGAGGTCTGGTAAACAATGTTTATTACTATGTTTTAATGTGCTTTCTGAGGGTGATGCTCTTCTCATAAACATGTGGAAAATTTAAAAGCTTGGATGAAACATATTAAAGCTGCAGTTGGCAGAAATCAAAACATCCATAACATACGGAGCCAACATCTGGCATCTCTACCCCCTCTCTTCCAAACCCCTACAACCTGAAGAGCAGAGACAGAGACTCTAAATTAATCCTGATTTCTAGTTTATTTTAGTGTCAACACTTTGATGTCAGACAATATAGAAGAAAGGATCTTTCAAACTAAAATGAAACTTTGATCTTCTGGCTGGTTTGTGTTTGTTTTCCCCATTAACCATTGTGGTCTGTGATGATCAGCTGATGCCTGCATCGTGTGCTTTGGGCCCCTGTATTCTATCATGTTTCACATCAATGCTTTTTTTCAGGACCTCAGCAGAGCACCTCATCCTACAGCCACGTGAATGAATTCTTCAGGGCTGGAAAAGTTTTTAGATCAGTTTTTCTCTCACCCAGCCAGATTAATTCAGAAACGCCTAAAAATGTACAATCTTTGAAAATAAAACAGACAACTGGGAGCAAAATATGGCAAAATGCAGGAATGTGCTTCAGCAGCATAAAATTATTGTGAGATTGCATAAAAACAGCTTAAAAACTTACATCTAATCAACTTGAGATTTTTTTCATACTTAACTGGCTAATGACAAATACTATACAAAACAACACAAAATCATGTTGTACATAGAAACATGATCATCTTACCTGTGTTTTGGCCCTCATGAATGGTGCACTGACATTGCAGAGCTTCTCATTCCTCAGTCTGTCCTGGCTGTAGCACTCTATTTTGATGTCCGAGTTGTCCTGAATCAAAAGGAAAAATGTCACTGCTAGCAGCGAAAATGTAGAATTCATTGTCTCACCTGATGGTTACATACGAAACCCTTTGGAGTAACTTACACCTTTTACATTATTAGAGAACATCTGTTCTCACAAACTACATGAACAATTTAAGGTGATTGTAAAAAAAAATACCTTCACAATGAGGGTAGAAAAGTGCAGATTTGGTGTGTAGGTGATATTGAGGCGAGCATTGTAGGCATTCTCTCCTTTGTTCTCCAGTCGAACGTCCATCACCATCCTCCGCCTGTTTGCCTCCAGCACCCGCAGAGATTCCTCCATCTCGACTTCACTTTGTCGGTGGCAGAAAGCACCACGAGCCTGCACAGGATGTGCGCAGAACTGTCTGGGAGGCAGTGAGGAGGGAAGGCACTGTATTATTTATTTACTCGTTGTAAGTGTGCAAATAAAGATTGTCTGACTGTGCTACTACAGGCATGGTGATGAATATGTGTATACCTACTTTCGAGTCATCAGGTCATTCATACTCTGCAGTGCCAGGTCAGGGATGCAGCGATCGTCCTCGTCACAGCCGTTCCAAAAGGGTAGCTTTCCAAAGAGACATTTTAAAGAATCCAACAGTAGAATTATTTTGAACTGTGCATCATGCAAAGCTAGAATCCAAGAATATAAAAAGAGATGTAACTGAGCAGAGTGTCTTTTACCTCAGTCCTCACAACAGTAGGCCAGCTGTCATCAAGAACTGGTCCGTTTTCTGGATCTTGTAGCCCCACTTGTACAGCAAACACTATGGGCCTCGCATAGTCTGTGGTTTCCTGAAATAAGATTAGTGAGCAGATTTTCCCCATCATGACACTTTATCTATAGCACTCAAATATTTTTTGCCTTTGAATGATTTTATCATATACATTATATAAGATGCAGAAATATTCAAAAGAAAATATTATAATACTGTGCAGTGTGTTTGGGATTTTATCAGTGCCAGTGACCGATACAATCGTGATATTCTGTGACAGATTCTGCCAGAACTACTTTGAATAAGGAATGATTTGTAAGTAGAAAAGCAACCAGAACAACATTTTAAGTGAAAGTTTGACAGCGCTCCTCATGGCTCTCACCATGACGTGAAAGTAGATGTGCTCGCAGGTCTCTTCTTGCGGAAGGAGGGTCAGGTTTTCAGCCTGCATCTTATTCGGGTTATCCAATATGGCCCGAGGATTGTAACGTCTCTCCGCGATGGAAACATTGTACTTGATCCCTGGTGGGTTGTAGGAAGAATTAAGATATTAAACTTCTATGGGAAACTGCAAAATCCTGTTTGTGTCTTTAAGCTAGATGGGCTTCTGTTCTTATTTATGTTAGTACAGAGTAATTGATAAATGGCAGCAACAGGCCATGGTTAATGACATCATTGTGGCACTGCAATGCAATATCAGCTTGGCTCTAAACATATGAATGATCCATGTGTGACCAACATATATACAAGAATCCAAACCCTGTGGCCTCAATACTGACTCATTTCCAAACCACATTGTTTCAGAGGCTTTCCATTTATTGCCATGTGTTTTCATGGCAAGAGGAAACATCTACCAAAACTAAACTCATGCATGTGTTATGTTTGAGGTCAACTTAGAGAAATAGAGAGCTGGAGAGATCTTAATGTGTTATGCAAAAAGTTCAGGGCAGATAACGGATATGACATTTGGAGCTTTTTCTGTACTTCTCACCACATCACAATTACCAGTAAAAGTTTTCCCTCTTTCAACGAGGACCACTGCAAGTTCCAAAACAATTTTTAATCTCGAGGCTCTAACTCATACTTTTCCACTCACAGCAATACTTCTGAGTAATATACAGTAAATTCTTGCAAAGGAATTCTTTAGCCAGCCTTTCTGTTTTAAAGATCCTGCTTTCAAATACTGTAAATAGATATTTGCATAAAAATGAATATGACTGGGGGAAAAAAAAAAATCATTTTATGCAACAGACCACAGAGATTTCCCAAACACCAGCACATCTGCCATCCATTACTATCCAGACACGACAATGAAAGGAAAATTAAATAAACGTGTTCCACTGTATGCAACCATGAAGGATAAGATACCTCCCTCTGTTCTTCCCCTCCTCTGTTTTGGCACATATGATAGATATGATAAAGATGTCAGAGGGTCAAGAGGTTAACTCACAACATGCTCCACTACACCTCTCCTTTCTCCCCCCTCCGTGTGCCCTGGTTCACCGTGAAACTGGACCCTGCCGTACTAAAACAACTCGTGAGCTGAAAAACTCTGCACTTAAATGGATGTGGGTTCCTTTTGGTGGCACAGCACATTTTTGCAGGCTTGAGTTATCTGTGAGCTTTCACCACCATCAAACAAATCTCTCTTTTGAGGAAGCTTAATACAGCTGAACAGAGATACATTTCCAGATGCATTCCTACCAGCATTCACGCACTGAAGGGAACATTTGATAGCACCACAGTGGTTCAGATACAGTGGTTTTTGAAGGCAGCGACATTAGCTTTGGCAGAGAAACAGCAGTGAGATCAGAATCTTTTATGCTAGTAAAGAAACATTTTACTTTGGCACCGCTACAAGTGGAAGGAGTCGTCAGAGTTTTTATGGGCAGCCATATGCTGAAAAGTGTATTGAAGCCAGGACATGAAAGATACATAAATATATGCATATATATATATATAGATTGCCTTTTCTCACTTGAAACCGGCTATATTTCATCTAGTGCACAAAAGTCCAAGCAGCTGAACTATAAAGTAACTGCGGATCCAAAACACACATGTATAGTGTTCAAATATATCAGTGAAAATGGTCTGAAAATTGTGTGATAACATCCAGAGCCACCAGGGTAAACATCTTTTTGCCTCAGAATCTAAATTTGAGTGTTCACCATTGAAACAAAAAGGGTTCGTTCTTTTATAACTCTTGTTTGTAATCTATCAGTTTTCTTGTTTGCGCAATAAGTCATCTGCTCTGGTTTGGAAATGCAGTTTGATTCACCTTATGAGATGACAATACTGCTCGGCAAGACTTGAGGAAAACCTGGAAAAATCTGCAGTCGATTATTTTTGCTGGCTTACCAATTTCCTGCGTGGGAGAAATGGCTGTCCTGGCAGTGATGTTAAAACATACAATGGCTGACATACAGGTCACGTCTTTGCCACCTCTCTGACAGTCTTTCACAAAGATGTTGATCTTACTGGGCTCAAACCTCACGGCAGTATATATACGAACAACACTCTGTGACCTGCGAGAGCATAAAGGTGTGACAGATGAAGCCGACTGGGGAACTTTAAACTTCAGAAAATATTCATTTTTTTTTACTTGAGGCTGCATAAAAATCTCTGTTACAGGTGTAGTTAAAATGTAACAGCACAGATCAGGGAAATCTTTGAATGAACTGATGGAATTAGTTTATAGAAATAACAGCAATTTTTTTTATTTTTTGAAATACTGACCAAAGTAGAACAGCAGCACCAAGGGAACCCACGGCTAGGTCCACTAAACCATCATCGTTCATATCCATTATGCCATGGATACTGCGGCCAAAGTACTGCAGGCCAGGAGCCAAATCTGCTGCTGCTATTCTCTAAAACACACACAGAAAGATCACAATGAGGCCTCTTTCATGGAGTCTGTCATGTTGCTGCTCTCTTTTCTAACAAACTGAACACTGGCTCTAAACAGAGGCTTTTACATTTCCTTTTTCCCTGGAAAATTAGGTGTGTAGGTTTTTATTTGTGTTAAACTGACAACTGCACTGCTTGACACCAATAAATTCTACAAACTGGTCAAAGCATAGCAGTAAATTTAAAACAACATATCCAAAAATTATAAAAGGGCCCCTAACAATACAGTGAGTGAAATGACCTGACAGTATATGTTATAAGCTCATTTAATCTATTACACTGGGGAAATACTTATTTGATCCTCTACCGAATTTCTAAGTTTGCTCACTTGCAAATTAATGAATAGTCTCTATTTTTTTTATGGTAGCTTCATTTTACTGGTGAGAGACAAAATATCAACCAAAAATCCAGACAAAACACATTCCATGAGTTATAAATTGATTTGCATGTCATTAAGAGAAATAAGTATTTGATGAAATAGTTGACTTAGTTCTTGGTGGAGAAACCCTTGGTAGCAAGACATTTCTTGCAGTTGGTCACCAGGTTTGCACACATCTCAGGATTTTGGCCCCCTGCTCAGGAACTCTCTAAATCCTTCTTGTTTCTTGGCTGCTGATCGGTAACTCAAAGTTTCAGCTCCCTCCACAGATTTTCTGTAGGATTGAGGTCTGGAGACTGGCTAAGCCGCTCCATGACGTTAATGTGCTTCTTCTTTAGCTGCTCCTTTGTTACCTTGACAGTATGTTTTGGGTCACTCTCATGCTGGCAGACCCATCCACGACCCATCTTCAGTGTTCTGGCTGAGCCAAGGAAGAGTCTCTCAAGCCTTCTCTGAATCATTTAGATGTTCACTGGAATACTTAAGACGGGCCTGTACATATGCCTTCTTGAGCAAGAGGACCTACAGGATTTAAGTCCATCACAGCTTAGTGTGTTACCAGTGGTGTTGTTGGTGTTCTTGGTGACTGAGGTCCCAGCTGCCTTCAGATCATTAAGAAGCTCCTCCTGTGTAGTTTTGGGCTGATCCACCACCTTTCTCATGATCATCCTCACCCCAGGAGGCAAAATTTTGTATGGAGCTCCAGACTGAGAGTAATTGATGGTTATTTTATATTTCTTCAATTTTCAAACAATCGCACCAACAGCTGCCACCTTCTCACCAAGCTTCTTGTTGATGGTCTTGTAGCCCATTCCAGTCTTGTACAGGTCTGAAGTCTTGGCCCTGAAGTCCTTTGACAGCTCTTTGGTCTTTCCCATGGTGGTGTAGAGGTTGGAATGCAAGAAATTGATTCTGTGGAAAAGTGTGCTTTATACACATAATGAGCTGAAATCAGGAGTATCTGTATTTGACTGATTTATTGATATAATCTGTTGCACATGGGCACATAGCCACTCCGTGGGAGCCAGAATTCTGTCTGTGTTTTAGGGGATCAAATGCTTATTTCACTCAATGACATGGAAATCAATTTATAACTTTTATACAATGTGTTTTTTCTGGATTTTTGGTTGATATTCTGTCTCTCTCTCTCTCAACCATAAAATTATAAACTTTTCATTTTGAAGTGAGAAAACGAACAAATTCAGCAGGAGATCAAATGCAATCAAATCAAATCTGAGATCTGTCTCAGATTTATTCATTTTGCATATTCTGTCTGTTTCTCATACCTAAAGTTAAAGCATACATCTAAGCGGTTACAAGTAGAAAGAATCAAGTCTTTCACCAAACTGAGGTAAATGTAAATCAGTGGCTGCCTAGAAGAAAAAAACATGATGTATGAAAATGTCGATGTACTTGGGGGCAAAAACCTACAAATGCATTGGCAGTGTCTCTTCCACACCACCTACCTGTTTATATTTGCGTAATATTCTGTTTTGCTGGCTAAAGAAAACATAAATGGCTCCTTTATGCTCATCTTCCAGTGGGGCTCCCACCACCAAGTCGTTGAACCCGTCGCCGTTCAGATCAGGGACAGGAGCGAGTGAAGAGCCAAAGCGAGCGTTCTGGACACCATTGTGAATTTCCAACACTCCTTCAAGGAGGAAACGATTCTGAGGGACGAAAAGAAAAATACACACCTTTGACAGCTGTATATGTTACTCCTAATCTAGTGGGTTCGTCTCTTTCCTGGTTCCCACACATAACTATCTAAAGGCTAACGTCCCCTGAGGATGAGTTTTAAATGTTTGTTTTTTTCACACAAACATTCGTGACTACACTCTTTGTTACTCATGTTGATAAATAGACATAAGCATTACTGGGGATTCCCAGAGTGGGGGATCTGGCTGCTCGTCCCCAAAAATGAACTAGAACAAACAATGTCAGTGAAAGAACCACAGCAAAAGATTAAAATGCCTTTCATTCTTTTCCAGAGCTGGATTCTCCCCCTAAACGTCAGTTCATGTGTAAGCAACTAAAGTTCTTTAATTCTTTCAACATAAAATTGGCATGTTGTTGGTTTGTTTTGACTGTCTTCGTAACCTCTTCCTTCGTTCAGTTTATGACAAACTGCGAGGTCAGTGACTACGGTCAGCTTTAAAGCACATCTTGAACTGCTGCACTTGGATTGTAATCTTTAAAGCTGACCTATGCATGAGCCTCACAAATATGGGTCAGATTTGGCTGAGGCTTGTAGTTTGATGTCATTAGTGCCTTCTGTAGACGTGGTTCCAGTGAGCTGTCTGAACAACGTTACACATCAGATGTACATACTGCATATTATTTTTAATGCATTGTAAAGTAAGACCAGGAGTTCAGGTTCCTGTCAACCACTGAAAACATTTGGTGCCAGTTTGCTTTTAAAACTACATTAATCAGGCTCCACAGTTCCTAAATGCTGCTGGGTGTTATTAAAACCAAAATTCTGAAGTGACCACGTCTTTAAAAAATTTTTTTTTACAAAAATTGTATGTAAATGACTTAAAATTATTACATTCTGTGAAAAAAAGCATACAGTATATCAAAAGGACATTTTTTAAACTAGCACATATGAAGTCCCAGTGCACTGTGTGTCTTTGTGAAATCAATGCCTTCTGACTCAGCCCATTTGTCCAGTAAAAGGTCCTATCTGGTTGTTAAATCATCCAAAATCCATTTATTTAGACATTTCATAACAAGAGCAAGGAAGTTTTTGTTCTCTCTGCCATCCGTCCAGCTGGGTTTGTTGTTCCAATTATCCCAAAAACATCTTTAGTTGAGCATTCATGTTGTGTTTCAATCAGAAAACCTCTTCTTCTAATCAAACAGAAGATAAAAGTTTGGCTCCATTTCTGTGTTTTCCACATAATCCTTTAATTCTTCCTGTTTGAACTAAAATATCTTAAACATCTGGCACCAAAAATGGAGGAATTTCACCTTAGGGTAGTACAAGAACAAAAGAATGCCGTATAATTTTAGTATATTTATTCTGACGCTCTATTCTTAGCAAGTGTTGAATCAGATGGAAGATAGCCACATCTTTGAAAGCGGCCACCCGACTGGAACATTTTTTTTTTCAAAGCAGCAATCCGAATGGAGCCAAATAATGGAGTCCATCAGTAGTCATGCATATCATTGCTCCACTTGGCATCCCAGATAGTAACATAATTTAGGGCTGGCAGAGGAAACATGAGATCACTTGTTTTTTCAGTTGAATAAACGGGGCGGGAGTTGATTTAGGAAGATAGTTTTAACTTCTCAGCTACCTGATGTGTGCATGTGTGACACAGAAGGAGATTGATAGAGAAACGGGGAAAAATATATTCAGCACTGTTTTAAATGTGAAACACATGGCTCAGCCAGAAGGCCATGAAGAGTCAGAACCAGTCTGTATACAGTAGCTTAGGAGCGATTTTTCCATCAGCTGCCAGATTTCAGGCAGCTTTGCTTTAGTTTTTTATGATTTATTTCTGTAATATGCAATATCTACTCTACTTCATATCATTTTTGCGTCTCATCTGCATTGATCTGCATACTTGATTTGGCTGATTTTTACACCAGATGCCCTTCTTGATGCAACCTTCCGATGGATTTGTGTCTCCTCTCAGTCTCTAACTGGGGAGCTTTCAGCTGTTAGGCAAATGTGTTAACCACAACATTACTGGAGCTTCTGTATGGAGTAATTGCAGAGAAAATGCTGATGGAAAATGCACATCCATTTTAAATTCATTTTATTGTGGACTAACTCACCAGCATTAGCATTCCTAAAATAAGGCATTCCTGGTTGCTGAAAAGTGATATGCTGAAAGAGACAATGAAAATGCATTTGTGCAGAATCAAATTTTGACTATAAATATCAACTATGATATATTTTTTCAACCAAGGCATCCAAAATTAAGTAGTTTTCCAGAAGAATATGACTGAGCAGCACCTCCAGCAGCACCTGAATCAACCACATTGTCAATTACCCTGAACATGTGGCATTTCTATCCTGGCGATGACAAGACATTTTTAGCATGCGCTTTCTGTTTGTGTTTGGTTTTTAAGCCGAGGCTGCCACCTGTGATGTGGTTTGGGGCACGCTGGATATTTAAATACCCCTTCTGTGCCTGTTCAATGGATTCAAAACAGCTAAAGACATCCATTATTCCAATGAGCATGACAGACCTGGAACCTGGAAGTTTCCTTCTATTAAAGAAAAGTTCTCGCCTCCAAATGGTTTGCTGGAAATGGGTTCAGAACAGGGAGAATACTTTCCTGCTGAGTTCATTTCGTCACATCAAATAAAGTCTGCACACTGGCATGGCAAACTTCTCTCATTTGATCTGCACATTTAATCTGGACAAGATCATGTGTCAGATGTCTGCAGCTTGTTGACATTGGTGCTGGAATACAGCAGAGTCTAGTTTAGTGTGTGTTACTGGACACTTCTAGTGAGGTGTGCTCTTATTGACTGGGGAAGACTGGAGTTTGAACATTTGTTGACCCAATTCTGGGCAGTGGTTGATTAATTCTTGCACGTGACCCGCACCCGTGAATTTCAAATTATAGACTTTATACCCACCAGCTCGGTCACTCTGTAGATGTAGACCTTTCCTTTCTCCAAGCCAGCACTGAAGAACATCGGTGCCGACACCAAAAGGTTATCAGTTATACCGTCCCCATCGATATCCACGGGTGCAATCTCACTGCCATAATAGGAGCCAATCTGAAAGAAACATGAGCGCATGCAATGTGGAGATCCATATAATTTATCAGTTAAAGAGCATTTCAATTAGATGATGGCATTGCCTGGACTTGCTTTATTGATTAAATCCAATTGCAAATGACAGTGTATGCAAAAAATACTCTTAAATTCTTCCTTGTGGTTTATTGTACCATATGATGTTTGGGTCTGATGATTTGCTCATGGAATTGAGTGGCTTTTGAACTTCAATATTGTCAGCAAATGGCAGCGTGTGTAGTGTGACAGCAAGTGGTCGGAGTCCTGACACATTTGTTGAAGCTCAGACTGTGGGAGCTTTACAGAGAGCACAGATCAGTCGCTGAAGCAGATCAGAAATCATCTGTTGGTTTTTGGATTAGAAACATACGGCTGTTAAAAGGTTTTCTTTCTCAAGAGTTCTGAGATCAAGAACATTTTCTACAAAAAAGCATCTGCTGTTTTGGATGAGCCGCTGCTGACAAGGTACAATGTAAGCTGCTGCGAGATCACTTCAGGCTTGCAGCCTGTGAACAGCTGCCAGCTCTGAGTGTAGTGGTCATTAACACACAGAGTCACATCCCCTTGAAATGATGACCATTTTAAAACCCGATGCGACTCAGACAGATTAAATTCATAACAGATGATTTGTTATGCAGTCAAAGTCGTAAAGTTAAAATTATATAACAGCAATGACACTAACTGAAGTACAAAGTCATAAAAATTGTAAACAGTAATAGAGATGATAGATTGTGATTTGGTCCTTATGCCAGTGCAGTTTATGTTTATATCATTTTTGGACTGCAATAGTGGAGCACACACATTTATTGAGGTTAAGTTACAGAATAAAAATATCTTCTTGGCCATTGGCCTTCCCTGCTGAAAGGGTACTGCATGTCATGATAATTTTTCCAACTATTTTATCTAATTTTACAGATTATTGATTTGGAGTTATTCTAATGCTTTCCAAAGTTAAATTTACAGGATATACTGGCTAACAAAATGTCTTCAACAGAGACAAAAAAAACAAAAAAAACAATAAATTGCTGTGATCCGACTGATTTTTATACATATACACCACTGCCCTCGTCTGTTAATATACACATGGCCTGTTGTAAACCCTTAAAGAGCTCATCTGCATATGTTAGAAAAATGTAGCATTTTATAGGCAACGTCAGCCCTGTGAATGCATTTATGTTTGCTCTTGCCTTGGTGCTCTGTGGTATACTTCCAAGACCAATATTAGGACTGAATCATACAGCTGATTAAGACTTGTTGGTTTAGGGGCAGGAGCCACTGTACCTGCTGGCCTTTGAGAGAGTGGAGGATGGTGAGGTTGCCCGAATTCTTGAGAGTGAAGATGATCACTTTGCCGGTGTGGTTAAATCGTGGTGCACCCGCTACAAGAAGACGACCATTTCTGGCTGACACCACAGATGTTACAGTATACCCTGTTCATATTAAAAAAAAAATAGTAATAAATAAAAATAAATAAATAAATATATATATATATATATATATATATATATATATATATATATATATAAAAAAACA
>VUQJ01000686.1:0-17252 GCA_015108635.1 Andinoacara biseriatus
ACACAGCCCCCCCCCCACACACACACACCCTCTCTCTCACACACACACACACACACACACACACACACACACACACACACACACACACACACACACACACACACTGGAACAGTTAGCAGACATTCTGACATCATTAAGCACAATGGCATGCAGTAGAGTAACTGTGCTCAGGTTGCTCGTGCATTGTACAGCAGAAAACTGAGAAGGAACCTAATCTGGCGGCAGTGCCAGGTAGATCTGAACCTATTCTCAGTCAAATGGCAGGACAGGTCAGCAACCACACTCCTGGCATTGTCCCACCTCACAGTGTGGAATTACACTTATATTATATCACCCTGTCGTTTGGCAGGATCCACACCAAATCCACAGTGTCATAAAGACACGGTGACAGCAAAGCAGTGGCCTTCACCAGTTCACTCTCTAGTTAATGATTTATAAAAGGGACAAAAGGGATGTAAAGTCCTTGCTCTTACTGTAATATTGCCTCATTTTATTGGTTTTGATCTCCTAAAATCGGCTTTTAACCCTTCAGTGCATGATTACATAGTTTACCTCCAATAGCTGGTGGTAATTAAATATGGAATCAATGGCATTTTATACTCAGTGTACAGCAGCTGTAAAGGATTGCAAAAAAAATATTTTTACAGGCGTTGAGTAAGATATCAGATCCAGCATTAGAGATGCTTACAAGGAGACTTCCTACAGTTGAAGTGCTCTGGAACTAACAAGATTTCAATCGCACATGTTTTCTCTTCTCTAGCTGTTTGAACTGTGGATTTAAATCATCATGTAGTTTAGTCATCATGACTAGATCCCTAAAAGTCAACAGGTAAAGGCAATAACATGATACTAGAATGTGGAGCAAATGGCATTCAGCTTATTTGTATGCAGTTATACACTAGACCAGTCTGCAAACACTCCAAACACAGTCTCAGTCTTAAATAAACAGATTATAAAAGCTTCAGCAGAACTTAATGTAACCTGAACTCAAAACTATGAATTTGTCTTAAGAGCTGGTCATGTGTCTATACAGCGTGTCTATACAGTCTCGTGATCTCTGGATTGGCTGCTTTGAGCAAATCAGTTGACTTCACCGGAGACAATCATGGCAAGCTCAGGGGCCAAGTGTAAGTACAAACACACACAAATATGAAATTATAAAATTTGTGGAAGCAAATCCAGGGATGAAGCAGAAAGCCATTGCTGCAAAATTCAATATTAGACCCCAAACTGTCTGATATTTTGAAGAATTTTAAAGAACTGGATTTTATCCAACTTACACATAAAATTGTTTTTTTTACAAGTCAGATAAAATTCAATGAGGCATTTGAATCCGACTTGGGTGATTTTTAATGTACTTAAAACCTGCATTCTTTCTAATGTCCGGCAGGGGGCAACTCCTCGAGGGACAAAAAGATGACTGATTGTATAGAAGCCTATGGGGAAAAAATGGACCGCAGTCCCCCTTTGACCTCTGTAAACATGTCATGGTTTTATAGTCACAATTTCTAGTTTCAAGTCTCATTAAATAGAAGATTATGTTTATTTTGAAAATTATAGTCGACATAGAGTCACACAGGAAAACAGATAACAGGATGCTCCCTTAAGAGTCCCTCAGTTTCCACCCCTTGTTCATGACATCTGGTTTAAACCACCAAGACTGCGAAAATGCAATAGCTCCGCTCGAGCATTCGCAATGGAACCCCCCTAACTAATGGGTGATGTCACCACACTTAGAAAATCCTTAATTTGCCACTTTGTTTCAGTACTATCAACTACCCTTACCATTACACTGTAAAGAGCACAAGCTATTATGTTGCAGTTACAGTTAAGTATCACATTGCTGTTTCCCATGTTATGTCTTACCTTTACATCCCTCACAAGTGAGAGCATTATAGTGGTATCCAGAGGCCTTGTCTCCACATACAACACATAGATCCTCCCCTTTGACCCTTCCAGCTTGTGTCACGTGTCGGCTCCTCTTGCACACAGCTGGCACAGCAGAGGAGAACCCCTCCATCTCAGCCTCATAGCTGCCCTCCATGGGTCCTTTCCTCAGTTCATATATCCCTGTGTGAGAGTACCATTCATCTCCATTGTACAGTGGGTTGTAGTTCTGAGTAGAGTAGTATGGAGTGGATGACACGGTTGGCTCCATGAACTGGTACTGCATGCTGGGATAACCGGTAAAAGGTAAGATGTCAGAATCCTGCAGGAGAGGACTGCCTTGATCTGCGAGGATATCTAAGAGAAGAAGAGAAATAAGATGATAAAAGAGGAGTACTGAAGTGTTTTTTTTTAGCCCACACTGTAAAGACTATATAACATACACTGATATGTGGCTTCATCTCAGTCAAATGTAATGGTATAATATAATATAAGGTTTAGGACCCAAATGCAGGACTCCGGGGTAGAAAGAAAGCCAGCGATTAATGATAACTAATGAATGCAGAGTGGTGTATAAACAGAGTGAAAAAAGGTGAATGAAAAAGAAACACTCAGTGCATCATGGGAAACCCCCCCACCCCACCCCCCAGCAGCCAAGGCCTATTGCAGCATTACTAAGGGATTGTTCAAGGTCACCTGATCCAGCCCTAACACTAAGCTTTATCATAAAGGAAGGTTTTAATCTTAATCTTAAAGATAGAGAGGGCGTCTGTCTCCCAAATCCAAACTGGGAGCTGGTTCCGCAAAAGAAGAAGCTCCTTCTTTCTAGTTCCTGTGAATCCAAGGAAGGTTAAATAAACAGTAATTTAGAAATCCAGAAACTCAAAACCTTGGTTCCAAGAACCATGACAATTAAACAAAGTTGAAGGTTTAACTACTTTCTCTTAGTCAGCAACCCACAAAACATACCGTACATATACTATAAACCCATAAATGATTAACTACTTGCTTGCACAGAGCACACTGTGTCCTTTAGATGAAACAGCACAGCAAACAACATCCACATTTGGAAGTGATATTGAGTCGAAGGATGTTAACAGGATCATACTTTTGTTTCATTATTGCATGTTGATGAGTTTTATTTCCTTCATATACAACTCAGGACGGATGACTGCTCCAAAGACAACACAATCATCTCTAAACTGAAGTGACTGTCAGGTGTTCAAATTTGTTTTTAAAGCCATCAGACCCACCTAATACTAACAGATTATCAATATAATATAATGTAACACTGACCTCTTGAAGATTTGATCTGGACCATGGCCATTTCCGTGAGACCAAACACACAGACTATTTTGAAACTGTGCTCTCTGATCCACACTGTCCGGCTGCGCTCTGTCGCTCAGTTCTACCTTTGTGTTTAACCAAAACTGTCATTGTCAATTTCTTCCTTTTGATCGGAGTGCTTTCCGCTAATGACTTGAGTACAGTGCCTCCTGTAGCAACTTGGCACTTGCTTGAGTAATCCCAGGAGGAACAAAGGTTGCCACAGCTACTTATTAACCATACAGTCACATTTCTTCGCACTGCTACAAGTAGCCAGCTGATATCAGAAGCCATTTCCAGATGTGGACACAAGAACAAGCAGACTGCTACTGTTCAGCGAGCTTGAATTTGTGGGTGGCCAGAAATGGTCAGAACTGGCTCGTGCAATTGTTGGAAGGAACATGAGTGTCCATAAGTGCTCTTCAGGTGTTGGCAAAGTTACCTGTTGTTGGTTTATATTTTCTTTAAAATTTAAGATCAGATTTATAAAGTAGGTGATAGTAGGTGTGCTCAGTGTGGTTTTGAGATAAAAAGAAAGTATTTCTACAGTTTAATCATTGGTAACTATTTCATTCAGCCTTTTAGTGCAAAATGTGTTGCCCTTGTGCTATCACTCACTCTGACTTGTTGGAGGTATTCTGAATCACTGGCGGTTAATTGGCTATTGTGACAGTAAAATGTCCCCAAACACAGCCTCATACCAATAAATAAATCTATTTGTTTATATGCCTCTGGAATGCAAACATGTAAATGAGTAATAGAGGATCAATAAAGTCTACCTAAAGATATAATCATTTTTTTTGTTAAATTCTTACTTGAGAGTCCACACAACAGTAGCTGTTTGCTAAGCTTAACTGCAGTTAATTCATATTACTGAAACTCTCAGTTGTGTTTGTATACTCGGTGCCAGTGACTGTACAGATCCTTTTGTTCTACATATGTGCTAAAGAGTGGGGTAAAGGTTAGGGATGGGCTTGGGTTTTTATGGTGCATGTATGACTCACATCTATTCATGTGTATAACAAAATAGGATTTTTGCTCCAGTCTTTACTCCAGTTTTGGTTATTAATGTTCAACTATTTCCCCTTTCCCTTATTTTTCTCGTGTCAGTGCTAGAATTTAGTACTCCATCATTTCAAATGCAGAGGTGTCTGAACGCTAAAAATAACTATAGATGATTTTACCATGCTCATACCTATTACAATTGCTAAATATCAGTATGTGAATGTTGGCACTTCTTCAAAGTATTGCTGTGTGCTCCTGGAACAGTTTTGTCTTTCTGTGAACTGGCTCCAGCCATGAAAACTTACCATAAAAGTGGGAGCTTTCTGATATGGAGAATTCATCGCTGGGTGGGAGCTGCAGTGGTCCCACCACATTGATGTCGGGGCCAACCCACTCATTCATTCAGGAGCGTTGTTTGTCACCACCTCAGAAAACACAGGTTGGACTGGGCTGCAAAGCAGTCACTCTATGACTTTTGATGATCTCTGTAACAAGCATGAAAAGGTGATTTGTAAACCACGATGAAGAGATGCCAAACACGTGTGGTGCAAAACCCTCTGACACCTGTACCACATAGGAATTAAACATCATCCTGGGAGTCTCTGCATCACTGCACCTGACAGGTCTCTCCCACATGGGGATGAGGTGTTCGGTACTTCCCTGCAGTGAGCTGAAGGTCAGGTGACTGCACTGCCTTGGGAAGAGCAAGTCATAGAAAGAGGTCTGTTCTTTCTTTCTGTTATCACCTGTCCTGCGATAGATTCCAGTAAGACTGTGTAATTAGTATGACAAGATCATTGTCTTTGGTAATCCCATTTCACAAACATATCAAATACAGGCCTCCCCTGTTAGATAGCAGACAATGCTGCTTATTAAATCTTATATTAAAAACTGGACAGCTGATGACACTAAAAGCATCTTGTACAATATCACAAGACAGGTTCTCAAATGTGTCCAAGACCTTTCTGCTGGTAGGGACAAAATATTATCCCATGTGTGACATTACTTTTATAGACCTCAACAGCCACATTTTTAATTAACTCGGTGTAATTTCCCTTGAGATAAAAAAAAAGCTACCCACAAGGATTCAAAAACCTCCTGCCCACACTTCAGCCAAGCACTCCTTTCTACCCTTCAAAACAGCAGCACACCAGAGCCTCATAATAGCCGGTGAATGAGAAATATGTTCACACAATCTCAGAGTTCTTACCTTCTCCTGGGCAGCTGAGGCTGAATTCCTGCCTGCTGCCTTTTTTTCTTCCTCTGCCTTTTTTAGGGGTATGGTGGGGAGAGGGGGGATATCCACGCTACAGCTCCATCAATATTTTTTAATGAACATTAAGCTGCTGGTGCCTGGACATCAGTGAGAGCATGTGTGACTGAGTTGGAGTCACGGAGAATGGTGGTTATTAATTAAACTGTTCAGCCCTGTTCATGTACACCCCCCCTTTCCCCCTGCAAGCCAAAATCCGTCTTTATCTGAACAAGACAACAGGCTGTCGCACGAATTCCCACCCACATACAACATACACAAACATCACACATGGAGAAATATCCAGTCATTAGCATGACACAAACACTGGTATGAGTGAGAGCCAGCTGAGTATAAGTACTGTCTATTAATATCAATCTAACAGGTTATTTATAATAATAATAAAAACAGAGGATAGTTTTGTATTTTGTGAGAAATGTTTGTTTTCTTATAAAAAAAATTTTTTTTATAAGTACAAAAACAAATTGAGATATCGTGGAAAACTTCAGAAAGCAAATGTGTGGCAATAGTTCCCATCTGTCCTTGAACTGATCATACCTGTTTTATCATCTCATTACAGCGTGCAATGCCAGTCGACACCAGATTTATTTGTATTGGCACTCCACAGACACCCGGTACCTGCCCTGGTGCCAGTGTAGATTCCAAGACGAACACGAACACTGGAAATTTCTCTTTATGATTCTTAATTTTCCCCAAAAGAAGTTTAATCATTGATGGGTTGTTGCTCTATCCAAAGAGGCCCTTCTGAGTCAACAGACAGTCTCTTTCAAATAAACAGAACCTTTGCCATTGGCTGTTGTCTGTTTGTGGACTATCTGCTCTGTGTTTGAGAGCATGTGAGCATGTGCTACGCTGTAAATGGATTTAATCAACTCTACTAAACAGAAGTTACATGTATATGTAGTAGTCAGATCTTGCAAGTATGGACAATTTTACTTAGAAATGATCAGAGCATAAAATAACTCCATCTCCAACTGATATTAGGCTTCATCTTTCCTCTCAGGGATTTGTTTGTTATTTTTAAAAGATCATGTCATTATGGGTGGCATGCAGTACTGTAACAGAGGCACACCTTGGTGTCATAAATGATATAGCAGCCTACATGTTCACCAGAGCATTAGATCCCTGCACAGCTGACCAGCAACAAAGTCCACAGTCCTTGAAATGTCTTATCATCATGTGAAAGAGAATAATCATTGGACTTTTTGTAGGCAAATCACACATACAGTAGCATTAATTAAGTTTTATAAAAGAGGGATCAGCTCATACAAGAGAGGCTAACATGCTAAACTGGAGAGGAACATCCTGTCCAGTGATTATCTTTGGTGGTGTAAATAAAGTAGGCAGAGAGATAAGACAAAGGATGTTTACAGTGAGATGGAAAACAGACCCATCCTAGAAATATTTAAAAATGTCTCATTTGGTCAAGCTGACATAAGGAATGGCATTATGAGAAATTATGATAATCAAACTTCTATAGAGACAGGACATTTTGCGTAATGATAATAATTAAAGGATAATTAACCGAGGAGCTGGGTAGAAATAAATTCAGCTAAACCTAATGATATTATGCATAGCGTTAAAAGATTAAAAAAATGTCTAGGTATTATTTAATACTAGCATTTCCATGAAGTCTGCTGACTTTGGCAATTACATCACTTCCCTTCAAGTGCCGCTGCCAATTTCACCACAAACTGCAGCAATATTGATAGAACATTCCAGGCAATGTTCACATAAAAGACAAAAAAATAAATCAATCAAAACTGAAACGTGGAACATCTTTTAACACTTCTCCTATCAAATTGTGCCCTAGCCTGAAAATCCATACGGTTACAGCAATCTGACAGCAGAAGGGTCATTATCATAATGAAAATTCACTGAATGCAAATTGGGAAAAAGCTTTGAATGTCATTTTGTCACAAGACTGAATATATATAGCTACATAGCTATAGCTACATATTATACTGAGCCATTGAGAAACCTGCAAAATAAAAAATGCATGAATTGTATCAAGGTTGCCAAATTCCACCATGTCAGAGATTGTTAGTAGATGCAGCTAAGCTATCAGTATAAAAAGCCTTTATAACATCCATGGCATAGCTTAAAAAAAATCCTATGTGACCTCCTTCCCGAGCTATTGTGTTTTCAGTAAACTTGAGTTTATGTGAGACTTTCGAAAGATACACTTAATGTATCAATTTGAAAATCCTGGGTGACTTCTTTCTCGAGTTGTTATGTTCACTGAGTTGGGTGTTCACACCAGCTGCCACCCACGCAGTGGGGTAATGACAATAAACCATCAGCCTGAGGGGTTAAAAAGGTTTTGTTTTGTTGTTTTTGTTTTTTAATGCAAAACTATAAGACTGCTAAACTTCACTAAAGTGAACTTTGCAGCATTAGTGCCTTTTGGACCATTTGATGGAATTATCTGACCATCTGGTGCAGGCCATCCAAGAAGTTGTGCTTCGGTGTTGGTGAGCGAAATTCTTGTATTTTACGTGTATGTTTGTTAAACCTCAGTCACAAAGGCCTAGAAACTAGTCAGTAACCCTCTGGCAACTTTTGGTTGCTAGGGAAAAAAGCATTCCATTATCAGTTGGCGACTCTTTGCTGGCTGTTGCCAGGTGAAATAAGTCATAAAGCAGGTGCTGCCCCTCCAAATGACTGCTTTCGTCTCTGGCAGATTGCCATGGTTGCCCACAGTATACATGGAAGACACCGATTTGACTGCAAATACTCACCAACTACTCACCAAGTGGTACTGAAACCTGAAAAAGATCAATGCAAATTGGAAATGGAGGCCGTTCAGCTTCACACTAAAAGTAGTGCCTCAGTGCTAATTTTGGTGCAACAAACACACTTTGAAGGCAAACATTCTCTGCTTCCAGTTTACATTTTCATAGTTTCATCACGAATGGTGTTTGCAGTCAAGTCTGCGTCTTTTATCCAAATGTAACAATCTGCTACTGACCAAACCAATTGCAATCAGGTATTTGGTGCAGCACTATATACCTGTTTGTTTGACCACTTCCCTCTGACGATAGCCAACAACATCCAGCAACTGCCAACTGGTTCGAGAATACAAATTTTTCCCTAGAACTAGAAGTTGCCATGGGGTTGCACATCTCTAGGCCTGTTTCACTGAGGCCTTAAGCTGCGTTCACACTGGAAGTGATGTGGTTACTAGAGACCTCAGAAGGTGAATGGCATTCCACAACTTCAAGCAACTGTGGGTGAAATAACTTTTGGTGGGACCCAAGATAAATTTTTCTCAACTTCCAGGCAAGCAATTGAAACAATTACAAATGAGACTAAAGAATATGTTTGACTGACATATGGCCTGGTAGTAAATACTTTATAGGGTTACCTAGACAAGCAGAGCCTAGAAAGTTTGCAAGTGACAAGCCGTTAGGTTTAAAATGATATGCAACACACAAACTTTCCAGTATATAGGCAGCTTTAGCTTACAGTATTTAGCACATACTTGTGTCTGTGCGCTGCACTCATACGGTCTATGGATATATCTCGGTAGCATTAGCTGTAATTTAGTGCTATATATACTATTTTGTGTAAAGAGTTGCTTCTGGTTCTGAAAAAAAAATAAAGCTAAAGGTTTGACAACGTGAGTCTACAAGCCAATGGCTGATGCCATATTGGCTATGTCCATTTTGTTATATAGAGCATATTGTTAGCATTTAGCAAGCTTGGCGGATCAGCCTTAGCCTACATTTCCAGTACACTGAAAGGTTAGGTTATAGATTATTTTATAATTTGTATGAATATATAAAGTAACCATGAAATGTTGAACAAATTCATGCAGACTACTCTGTAAGCCAGAAACTTTGAAGCTATTTATGCATTTTCAGTCTCTAAACAATCTCATCACTGAAAAGAAATGTAGTTTATTGCATGTCAAGTCTGTTTGTGTGTAAATGAAGTGAAATAAGATAATAATTTACTGTACAAAACAAGTCTATTTCTCTCTTTTAGGCATAATAATGATGAACAGCAAGTGCAAATTTTCCATATATTTTCAGGATTAAAGTGAAACCTTACTGCACATTGTTTTTAAAAACAAACTTGCGTCTCCATTTATCAAACACTGAGAAACTCCAAAAAGCCAAACATCAGAAGAACAAATAGTTGCATTAAACCGAACTCACCATCCACTTTGTTCCATTATGAACTAAGAGCTCCATAAAGAATGAAGCTTATATATAAGTGTATCACAAACAAATGGGGAACTAAAACTTGTTCTGACAAGGAGAGTGGGTGAAGCAGGGACATAGTGCAGTCATTCAGCAACAGCAAATACATACAAGCAACAAAAACCGTAAGACTCAGTACATTAACACTGTGATCTGCCGTCAAACCCATCGATACATTCCGGCAGTAAGCCTCTTTTCACATTGCATAGCTGACACAAGATATTTGAAAAACTGATCACATATCAAAGTAAGCTACATAAGCTCAGTCAAGTTAGCACAGATGGACAGAAGAATAGGACCGGGGCAGGGTGCAGGAGGAGTCAAAGTTGATATGTGTTTTTTAATGTTTATTTAACACAGCACTACTTGGTCTATGGATTTTGTGGTTTCCATTTTACTAAGCGTACTACTTTACAATACACGTCAATTCATGTCAGTCTATCAGCAGGTGATGTCAAATATTTATTGATGGTTCTCATTTTGCTCCAGCTGGTTTATGATTAAAAAAATAATAATCTTTTAGTTTAGCAGTTGCTAATTTTTTAAAAATGTGTCTTCATATATCACAGTTAAATGGGTGCGTTGACTGAAAATTTAAAAAAAAAAAAGGGGGTGGTGTCTTGAGGTACATGTGATGCTTGCTGCTTCTGACACGTCAGTTTTGTAAAATTTCCTAAGTTTTTTGTCCATAGTAGTGTCTCACTGGTACTGTTCCTGGTAGTCCCCATTCCCATAATGCTCCTCCTCTTGCATGGTCACCCCTCTCTTCTTTTTCCAGCCCTGTTTTCGACCGGATGAATTGTCCGCTGTTCCATAACTCTTTTTGGGAACCACCATGTTCTCACTGGTGAGCTCTGACTCCTCAGCCAGCTCGTCCTCATCAATAATGCCACATTTGTCCTCGCTCGTGCTCTCAGGGTTGGCCCAGTCCTGCTGCTCTCCCGAAGCAAAGATAGCGTAAAAGATGACCCCTGAGTAATGCACCATGGACGCAATAACAAAGACATTCTGCCACTCCAGACGAGTCTATAGGGAGATGAATAGAGTCAATTAATTTTCTGACAGAGGCAGACTTACTGATATTTCACTCATGTACCACTGAGGTAATGCTGTAAATCAGCAGCCTTACTCCTGGCACTGAAAATCCTGCAGTTGCAATGTGTAAAATAAATTTTACCCTTCCATAAATTATTTACAATATCCTTTGATAGGTACAAGATTACATACAGCAATTCAATGTCATTCCTGATATAATTTATACATTAAATGGGAAAAAACGTGTCAGCATTTCCTGTAATATTTTGTGTCTATATTTCAGAATAGGAGACAAACAAAAGGCTGAAGCAATGACATAGTCAAGATGTCAAATAAAAACAAGCTTCACATTTTGACAGGAGGGAAAAGTAGCCTGTTGTACCTTGTGTTTAGTCATAGCTCCAACAATAAGGGGACACACCATTCCAGACAGCGTTCCCACCCCATTAGAAATGCCCATCAGGATGCTGGCATAGCGAGGAGCAATATCCAAATGATTGACATTGAAACCTGATAACACAGCGCAAACAGTGTAAACACAATAAATAAAATTTTTTTTTTTAAATCTATGGCATTTGAATGCTTTGTGCCTAAACCTGGTTTAGACTTGCATGCATGCTTTCATCTTTTTTGGATGCTTAACAACAGTCAATAAATTATTCAGTAGAAGAGCTTCTGTGAGGGTTTGGGAGGCTAATGCATGTATACTGCATCACACCCAAAGGAAACAAGACATCATCTTGTACCTCAGTTATATTTCTATGCATCAGTTGCATGCATCATCAGAATGAGCGATGGGAGGTGAACATTCTGGTGCCCGTGTGTTAGCGCTTATTGGTCCGATAACATAAATCTTTAAACCTTTATTTTGACACCAACCATACATCTGTAAAGTTTTGCAACTATGTCATACTGTGTATTGTACGATCACACGGTAAACACAATAGCAGCCGTGCTTCTGTGCCTTGTACAGATGTATTAACATTTTAAAGTCTTTCAGAATCCAAAAGAAGGAAAATAAAACACAGTTTAAATAAAAATCTGCAACATCCTGTAACATCCGGGTGCACCTTTGTACACCTTTATCATTCATGCAGTCAAGTTTAAAGTGTTAAAATAAAAGCAAAACACTAAACATCAGTAGAAATACCTGAGATGGCAAATCCACTGAAGCCTACAGCCAGCACAAGGAAGGAGATGGCAACCCCTCGCGTGTGAGAAAACCCAACCACCAACAGCAGAGTAGCCTCCATACCAAACCCTGTGACAAAACATTTATATATGAATTACTCACATGATAAACATTCTGCAGTGTGGCACTGAAACAAGAGTTGCCAATCTCATTGTACATTCTGTTAAATGACAAATAAAAGCATTCTATTCTATATTCATTGTTACAGTGGCAGACTAACATTTTAGAAGGCAATGCTAACAAAAAACATGCTGAGGGTTCATTCAGGAATGAAATCCTGCTTAAAAATCAAACCTGGATCCAGAGTTTTCTGCACTTAGTTTTAATTTGTAATGTGATGCAATCTATTTTATATCAATTTTATTTACAGTGCTTGGCAAATTTATTAGACCACCACCCAGTGTGCTTATGCCACAGCTGCCCTAAATTAACAGTAATGGTAATTACCAAAATAACTTTTAGGTTTAATCCACCAGTATACACAAGCTCTTAAATCACGATGATATATTTAATGCTGAAATAGAATGATTGCTATTATCCGTGTATTTTCAAATTTACTGTTTTACAAAACAAACAGAAAAACAGTGCAGCACATTGTTCTGTTTTGTTTTGACCTAGATGCCAAGTTACAGTTCCTGAGCAGAAAACACCATTTTAGTGGTTGAATGTCATTGACAAGTTTTGACAAATTTCTAAAATATCAGTGTTTTCTTGTATTTAAGACAGGCGGTCTAAAAGATTTGCTAAGCACTGTATTTATCACTGTAGTATGATATTTGTCCAGCATTAAGCATGTGTTTGCTTTTAATATTATTGCAAGTATAAACTTGTCTATAAACAGTCTAAACCATTATCGAAAAGGAGTATTTGTACAAAATACTAAAGTGACAGTAATTTAGAGAGAGAGTCAGTGTTAAAAAAAAAAAAGCAAGCTGTGTTTAGACTGACCTCCACAGTTCATAAGTTTCCTCACATTAGTGGTAGACATTATTTTGTTACTGCGTAAGAAGTCAGCCAGTTGTCCTCCAATAGGAACAATGATTGTCATCACCATGTGGGGGACAGCAGACAGGAGACCCACCTGTAGGTAGGTAGGGTTGGAATATTTTAGATAACGAACAAATCTTTGTGGACACTTTTTTGTAAGTATAGCGATATCATGAGGCCAACCTTGCTGATGGGAAATCCAAATACTTCCTCAAAATACGCTGGCTGGCTGATGAGAAGCAGGTAGAAAGTCCAGCTGCGGCAGAAATTGGCCACAATGATCGCATAGACAGGCATGGAGGTAAAGAAGCGACGCCACGGAGTTTTGAATTTCTGTGATTGGAGGACATGAGTCAGTCGATGCTGTTTATGGACAGTTAGCTCCATAATTTGTTGGACAGATACAGTTTTTGTAGTTTTGCCTCTGTACACCACCACAGTGGATTTAAAATCAAACAATCAAGATGTGATTGAAGTACAGACGTCTATCTTTAATTCAAGTGCTTCAGCCATTCTGGTGTATGTGTATATGTGTGTGTCATTACATGTCCAGTAGACACACCTCAGTTGCACTCAGTTTGTGCATTGTTTCACCAATGGTGGTCTCGATGTACATCCTCTCTTCGTCTGTGATTGTGGGATGCTCAGCAGGACTTCCATAAGCCAGCAGGAGCCACATCGTGTACCATATGATCCCAAAAACACCTTTTCACAAAACAGTTGCAACAACAGGTGAATTCATGCATTTACATATAACCTCAGGCAAGCTTATCTTGGTAGTCAAGACTTTGTAAAGTATGAAGGAGTAGCTTGAGGGCAGCACAAGATTAATTACTCCAAGTCCAGAACTCCTTTGGACCACAAGATTTTTGCATTATTAAAAATGAAACAGGTGTGAGTCATACAGCCCAGACAGGAAAATGTTAATTTACATCAATAAATCATGAGATTGTATCACATAAGAACCAGAGTAGCTCTTTTATTAAAACAGGTTTGCCAAAGTGTGAATTTGATGTGAGTGTTAATCATTCTAATCAAACTCAAAAGCAGATCAGATAAGGCTTATTGTGCAAAGCATAAAAATGCCAAAGAACAGCATGACAGTCAAGGATGATTAAAGCCACTTTTCATGACACTGAACTGTGCATTTAACAACTCATTTACAGCCATGGACTGTCTTTTACTATCTATCCATCCATTGAATTCATATAGGCTTTTTAATGTCTAACTGGGAGCTTATTACTTTATTTTTACCCCTAGCATTTGCTATAATAATCTACTTTTAAATACTGGTAACCAATTAATAATGGAGTGTTCTAATAATCAAGTCTGCAGTTAATCATATTAATACATTGTTAATTAACAGATTTTATTCTAAATTCTATGCACTATAAGGTGACAATCTGGGCACTAGAAAGGGTCAATTAGTAACAAACAAATGGATGAGAGAATCCTTTATTTCTTGCATTTTGTAATTACTTTAAATATTTTGTGGAAATAAAACATATGTAGTCGAAAAAAGAAAATATTCTATCTTTCAGTTCAAAGATTTTACAAATCAGGACATTATGAAATAAATAATCTGATCCTTAGCAGAACCACGTTTAGTGGCAATAAACTGAAGTATTAATCATTTTCTCTCTCACATTTGACTCTCAAATAATTTGGAGTTCGCAGCTGACTTTAATGTTTAATGTAAAATTGGAAACGGCCTTATAGCCCTTCCCAGACTGATGGGCAGCAAAAGTTGCTTCTCTAAGATCATCCTTGGTGTTGTGTTAACACACACCAAAATGCTCAAGACCAGCACACTGCCAAAACTTCTGCTTTTATTAAGGTGGTCACACTTGCTGATGATCAATGTTTCTGTATTTGATTAGCAGAACCTGGCTGCTATTTACCCACTTAATTCCTATGGATGCAGTAGAGTTCCACCAAGTTTTTCACACAGTGTTTCTGTGGTGCTAAGCGCTGCTTCTTATTATGTCCTGTTACGTGAAAATCTTAGGACTGAAAAAAGCTGTGCTTTCTTTTTCACACAAGTGAATGGATTTTTTACTTTCATATTGATTTTTTTTTTTTTCACATTCAAACATCAGCCTTACCATAAACATAGAAGACTGAAGACCAGCCGATGTACTGAACAAGCACTCCAGCTAAAGGCATGGCGATCACTGCTCCTGCATAGGATCCTGGGAACAATGGATGTCAGATTTCATTGTCAAAGTAATATTATTCCAGCTGCAATTCTGGATCTCTGTGATATTCAAATATGATATAACATGTTGTTTTTTGTATATTTTTCCTTTACAAAACATTAAATTTGGCCTAAGCCTAAATCTTTATGTTGTTGCGGTGACTGTAACACAACAAAATTGCCCTGTACAATGAAGATGTGCCAACAAACACATCAAAGAGACACATTAGTTTCATTAAATAAATGCTGACAAAATCAGTCATTAGCACTGCCATTACAGGGAGGATGTTTTAGTGTGTTTTCTATTATCTGACAGATTCATGAACGCCGTTGTTTTGAATAGAGCCGGGAGCGTGAGAGTGCTTTTGGACAGTAAGCAAGGTGACACTTCATTTAGGTGAATAGAGGGAGAAGCTCCTTCAGCTTACGCAGATGAGCTGTGCTCATTTGCAGACAATGTCAAGAGTGTTTTGATGCATGGGTTGTCATGGTGCCTATTTAAAGTGCAACATGGTTAGTTAATTTCAACACAGACAACAGGGGACCAGATCAACAAAACAAAATGAGCTCTCTCACGTCCATTTGCTGACCGGCCACGCTGTGACTTGTAAGGTTGTGTGACACACATAGCATAAATAGAGTCCGCAGAGAATTTTCACAAGAAGAAGCAGAGCCATCACCCACCACAGAATGACGTTGTTGCCAGTCGACTTCGTTCAAGAGGAGGCGCCCATTTGGACCACATCCCATGACATGCTGGGTAGGTAACACCCTAGCAGGGACATGGTGTGGAAGTTGGGAAAGATCAAAGACTGACAAAGGTGGAAATGCTTCACAGCAATAGTTTGACATTTTGGAAAACACTCGGTTTTCTTGCAGATCATTTAACTTGATAATTTAATTTGATAACCTTTCTTATATCTGTACGGCAAATATAAAGCCACAGCCAAAAACTGGTTAAATTGCTGATGTTGCTCCTCTAAAGATCAGAGAATACCACAGATTGACTTGGTTTGGTGCAAAAACCAAACTACACAAAAAGGTTTAGCACCACTGAACCACGTTACTTTTTTCTCAGAACTGTGACTTTTTCTCAGAACTGGGATAAAACTCTTGACTTTTTGAAATTTGACAGATGGGCCGGACTTTTAGTGGCAACAGTGTTTTGCCTGCGCATCAAAGTATGGTGTTGGTTTTGTTGTAGCAATTTTCAGAATCTTCTACATCGGTCATAATTATGATATGAGTTGAGTTGGGAAATTCTGTACCAATCTTCAGTGGGCCAGATTAAAAAGACCAACAGGCCGGGCATGGCCCACGGGCCTTACTTTGCCCACCCCTGCTCCAATCATAACAATGACAAACTTTAGACGAGAAAGACTAGAAACTAAAAACTGTTTTGGTCTCTATAGATATCTCTCAGTTAATGACTGTAAAGCTTACAGGTGTGCACTACAAGAGATATGGCTGCTGTGAGTGATAGATGGATGTGAACTAAGTTGCTAGCTGTCTGTCAGACTCCACTCCACCCTTAGTCACTGAATTGGACCTCTCCACTGTGTTTATATGGTGCCTCTTGCAGCATTTTTAATTGAGTTATTTGGAGTCAGTTTTACTAAGAAAGACAAGAAGTCTGTGCTACTGGTTTGGTTTTTTAAATTACAGTATTGTAATCATATTTTACTCAGCACTGTGTATCTGTGGATAGACCATGCTGACCTAGCTTGTTACTGTTCGCTTATAACTTGACACTCCATTGTCTCATCTAAATAGGGTCTCTTCTGGTGCCAACAAAGCAAGATGGCATAAGCATAGTGCCTCAAGGCTGAAGAGTAAAAACACAAAGGTATGCTTTTAGAGAAGGTTTTGTACCACACATAAACATCTGGTACATTTTGTTTTCTCCTGACAGAAGCAGGCAAGCAGCTTTCCCCAGGTACCATTGCTCTCATTTTATCTCTCTGAACTAAAAACAAATATTCATATTTTCACAAATGTCAAACTATTTCTGTCAGGCGACTAGTCATTGTTTTCCCTCTCTCTCTCTCTCTCTCTCTCTCTCTCTCTCTCACACACACACACACACACACACACACACACACACACACACCCCCCCCCCACCCCCCCCACCCCCAGCAGCCT
>VUQJ01000689.1:0-12238 GCA_015108635.1 Andinoacara biseriatus
TTCATATTGATTGTGTGTGTGTGTGTGTGTGTGTGTGTGTGTGTGTGTGTGTGTGTGTGTGTGTGTGTGTGTGTGTGTTTGTGTGTGTGTGTGTGAAATCAAAAGGGTATGTTAACACACACTCAGAACTATAGAAAATATCGGTCACACTGGAGCTGTTAAACTGTAAATTGGCAGCACTTTTTGGTTAGAGAAGAATTAGGAAGTGATAACTTCATTTTGTGCTTTGTCCAGAGTTTTCCTTGCATCGCAAACAGCACTTAACCTTAATACCCTTAATACTGCACTCTGTTAGCTAAGTGACATTCTTGTACATTTGTTGTCTAACAAGCAAGAACCATTTAGCAAAGTGAAAACCCAAAAAGTATATTTTAGCTGAATGTATAATACTTAAGGGGTGTTTTCTCTTGGTCTGACTAGTTTGTGAGCCTGGATGACTGGGAATCTGCAGAGAAAACTACTAAGCAACAGATATGACAATTCTATGAATTTGTCAGCTTGCTGGGATGCTGCAAAGTTTCAGTAGGCCCAAAAAAGTCATCTTTGTAATTGTGAGTGATATTAAATTATCTGGCACCAATCAGTGCCCATTCTAAATTATTGATATTAATTTTATTTGTAAATCTAATGCTCTATTTGCAGCTAATATATCATTTTTGCTGTGACCTTACATATACAAAAACATCATCAAATTGCTATTCCAACAACATGTAACATTAATAAGAATAAAATTATAGTGTGCAAAAGTCCCTCATTTCTTTAGGTTTTGCTTCCATTGAGACAGAACTTCTTTTTAAATGATTTATGTGTGTGTTTGTTTTGTTTGTGTTTTCACCTAACTTAAGCGATGAACCAGTTTTGTGTCTACATATAACAGATAACGTTAGGAACTTTGTTACTGGCAGCATGTTGCAAAAACATATCACTTGTTCCCATTTCTTTAGTTGAATCTATAAAAAAAAAATAGATAACACAAATTGACAGACATAAAATTGTATTTTTCCACCAACAAGGTGATTCCCAAAGAACTAATAGTTGAAATTTTGGCATATCTCAGCACTGTATGCAATGTGCCCTTTAAAAAAATCTGAGGAAACTGGACATGTGGAGGACTAAACCAGAAGTGGCAGGTCTAAAAACTATTGACAGCTGATGAACAGTATCTGAAAGTCATGTCCTTAAGAAACAGGAAAAAATCAAGCAAAGCCCACAGGACCTGAGAGATGCATCTGGCCCTTCAGCTGATCCATCTACTGGTCACTGAAGCCTCATCAGAAATAGTCTCAGTAGCAGGGTGGGTGTCAAGAAGCCATTTTTAAGGAAGGGAAACGGGGAGAAAGGCTGAGGTATGCCACATTAGTGAAGAACTGGACTGGCAATCACTGGCAACAGGACTGATGGAGTGATGAATCCAAATTTGAAATTTTTGGTTCAATTTTTGGTGTATGTACGGAGGAGGTCAGACAGAGCAGGGAGTCTCTACACACAGCTGTAAAACACGGGGAGGTTCTGTCATGGTTTTGGGGCTAAATGTCAGCCGATGGTGTTGGAGATCTTGTCAAAACTTATGAACACTGAAAAGTACCAAACACACAGCCAATGCAGTAAAAGCATATCTGGATAGAAAAACACACATGATCAATCATAGATTGGCCTCCTCAGAGCCCATCTTGACAGAGAACAGGACAAAAGGGAGAAACATCCAAAGAAGAGCTTTGAGTGTTCTTCAAGAAGCCTGGAGAACCATTCCTAAAGACTACTTAAAGAAATGACAAGAAAGCTGCCTCAGAGAGTTCAGGCTGTGCTGAGAATAAAGGTGGTCACACCAAATATTGACTTTCAAGCTCATTAGAATTGTACAAACTCTATTTTTGCCTTATACGCTGTATTTCCATGTATGTTTGGACACGTTTCAATAAATCACTGCACCCATTTCAATTTTTTTCTAGAAAAATATAAAGAAATGAGGGGTAGCTTGAGACTTTCACACAGTATTGTACAGGAAGCTGCTTGGCTGCTGTTAAGTCACAAGTGCTACTCTAAAACGTCATGTGGCAAAGCAAGGAGTAGCAAAGTACATTTCAATAACTACCAAAACATAAACTTATCACTTGGTGTGGCAGTTGAATCTAAACTGCATATGTTCCATCTATCTTCTTTCACTTTTACAGTTCTGGGTTATTTGGGGGGGGGGCAGAGTACACCTGTCTGTCACAGAGACAGTCAAACATTCACACCTAGAGTGGGTGCAGTCTTCTGAACTAGCACTGATACTTTCTTCATGAAAAGATTTTTTTTTTTTAGGTATGGCAATGCCAACATAATATTTTGGCTAACTGTTTATTGTGTTATGACACTGTAGACTCTCCCCTTAAAACTATACATTTTAGCATGATTATTGCAAGGTTGCACTGACTATGAATATTCCATTTTCCAAATAACATTCCTATGAATACCACAACTGAAGCAGAAAAGGAATTTATACATCAACAAACATTCTTAAGATCTTCACTCTTCACACTGTAGCCAACTGAATAAAGTACGGGTTTATTAAGTAATAGTAATAACAAAATCTGTGGCACATGTGTCTCACCAAATAAGGGGAATTAATGCTTTGAACCTTTGTTTTAAAACTGCTATTTCTGTTATCGCTGCTTTTTTTTCTTTTCTTTTTGTCACGGATGCACACAACTCGGTACTATAACATAGAAGAGCAACAGTTGCTTCAAAATATTCCTGATTTAAATTTATAAGGGTGTAAAGGAAAGGCTCAAAACACACTACTTACTCACTTGCAATAGCTCTGCTGTGCAAACAGGTACAACCATTCAACCCTGATCCAAATCAGAAAACTACCATGACAACTGCTGTGTTACCAGGACAGTGTGAGTTATGGAGACACAAAAGATAGATATCCTAAATGCTCACGCTGTCACAATAATGGCTTTTAAAAATCTGTCTTAAGAAATGTGGAACACAAGTGTGAGCGATTGTGAGAAAGTATCAAATGGACAAGAAAATGGGTGTCCAATTACTGAAAATGGTCATGTCCCTTTTTTTCACAGATCTTGTGACTATACATCAAGCTATCTTGTCAGTATAAAATAGTCAAGATAAGATTTAATGGGGCATAAAGTCTTCACAAATGACCAAGTAAAAAAAAACATTTCCCTGATACAATCCCAAAATATACAGTATATCTCACTCACTTTCAGCTGGGAGACCACAGGACTGACCACTGAAAATGCTTCAGTCATTCTTACCTAAACAAACACACATCCTGTGCATGGCAATAATTTTGCTGGTGAAATACAGTAAATGAACAACTTTGTCACAACTGTTTGTTAAATGGCCCCTGAGAGTGACATTATGACCAACCTGTAGATGCATGTTGATTAATACTGCTGCAAGACAAAATTGTGGGGTGGAAGCAGAAACCCAGTATCCATCAGCAGCTGTCATTCTTGTTCTATGTCTGGCTCTTCTAAGGACATCTTCCAATTCACAGAAAGATATAGCTTGCAGGCAAAATTCTGCCTGTCTACCACCTCAATGCAGCAGCTGTGACCTGCATACAGTCGGACTTCATAGTGACAGATTAATGACAGGGTGTGCATTCACAGCAACAAGTTTACATTGATCTAGTTCAGAAAACCAAACTGCCATGATATATAAATGCTTACACAAGCGACGGTGATTTGCATGTTTGATGCATTCTGCAGTACAATGTGCTACTCTTTAACTCAGAGTACTTTTTGTCATTGGCATTGCACCGATTTGCACTCTATTTTACTGATACAGCGCTCCTACCAATCTGAATACACCCACACACATGCACGCATAAAATACAATTATGTAGGTCTCCTCCATGGGAGTCTATGGATAGACAAAAAGCTTGTGGGGGGGCGGGGGCGTGCTCACCTACGACATTTGTTTCAGTATGTAGGCTTTTGATTTAGGCTCGGCCATGAGGGCCAAAAAAAAAGTATTGTTATGCTAAATAATAATAGCTAAAAGGCAGGTTTTTATCATACCTGAAATTACAGTTGAAAGTACAGAAATGTCAGACTCCATTCCAAATTAAACATCCAGTCTCTCTAAGCTAGATGTCATCTTCATCGCATGTCATGATTAAAAAAGTAGTACGCATGACCAGTAACATTTGGCTGGACAGAATAATCCTTATATGTGATCTTCTCTTCATCAAAAAGGCTCTAAAAAGACAAATGGATGACAATGTGTGTGCACAGCAGTCTGCCTCCTGCTTCAGTACATCTGTGCCAAGCCTACCGACACATGCTCAACAAGCTAAAAAAGAGATGTAAACACATATTGTGCACTGAGGAGTAGGTCACTGTGCCTTATGATGTCATTTCAGTTGTCTGCAGTAATACTGAATATGGTCCACTTTGTATATTTCCTTATTCTGTAATGCAGGTATGCCTTACACCTTACGTAAACTTCCATTTAAAGGTGACAACATCAAGAGTGGCCTGTTGCAGAGCAGCACTAACCTCCAAGGGAATATTGGAGGTCATGCAATAATCCTAAAAGCATACCTGACTGAGATGTTTACATGCCGGTTAGATGTCTGTGTAACTTTTTTAAAAATAAAATAACGTCACAGGTAAAGTTGCTGATTCAGTCAGATAAAATATGATCCATGTGAGACATGGAGAACCAGTGTGAGGGCGGCATTTTGATCATGAACCTGCATTTGTTGTAAACTATAGCACAAGAAGTGTAATTGTTGTTGGCAGGTGGGGGAACAGGTGAAGTGTTTTTGTTGCTGTTGTTGTTGTTTTTTGATATTGTGAGATCTAGTAGATTTTTCTTTGTGTACAGACTGTGGTCAGCTGACCTCTGGTGCTGCTGGGAGATTCACTGCTCTTTGTGGATTTAGCCAACTGAATTCAACAAGATATAAGCAGGTGTTACATAAGCTGTCATTCCCGATTTCAAACCAACAGACAATGTAAAGTTAAAAAACGGTAGCGCTGTACGGCTGCATGACCGCAGACCCCTGTCTCTCTTGGATGGGTGTTCTGGAACGGCAGTTTTCGCTGTATACTTGTGTACAATGACAATAAAGTTCTAATCTAATCTAAAAAGTTAGTATAAAAGTCAAATTCCACCGAGTGAATCTTAACAGCATCATCAGCCTAAATAAAAAATCACATCTGTAATCCCACATTGACCATGAACACCACAATCTGCTCTGCACCAGTCCAGCATAGTGCATCACTGTAAACGTCACCACAATACTGCAAACTAACAGGTTTAGCCTGCACTAAACTATTCTAAACAACCCAGCATTTTCATACAACCTTTGAATAAGGTTGTATGAGGTTATTTGTTTTGCAATATGTTCAACAAAAACTATATGTATATAATTTCAGGAACACATCATGGATAGAGAAAAGATCTGATTAGAAACTCTAAAATTAGGACTTTAAAAGTAAAATTTTAATTTCCAGTTTATCTTAACAAAAAATAATCTTTCATCTTCTTCTCCTGTCGTATTTTTCTAACATCTTTCCCCATTGTAAATACACAGTAACTGTATATTTAGCTAACAAGACCCACTGTAAAGCAAATTGCACATAAACAGTTTGTGTTTGGTCATATTTATTGAGCTATGTGGAAAAAATTGCATTTTTATGGAAGCTCATTTGTGCCACTGGAAAAAAAACAAAAACTTTGTTTGCCATCCATACGTCAAGATTTCAGGTGAATATCTCAAAGGTGGATATCTCCAAAATTCAACTTGCTAACTCAAACTTGAAATTGGGAAAAGAAGTTAAAATTTTGAGTTAATAAGTTTAAAAGTTGAGATAACATGAAATTTAGTCTTTTTGTTTGGGGTGGGGAGGTGGAAATTTTCTATTTTAATAGTGGAAAAAAATTTTATGAGGGATAAATATAAACAGAGTTTATGCCCATTCTGAAGCACTAGGTAGACACTAAATTTCCAGTGCCACAGATTCTTTTACATCTGCGCCATAAACGCACCTTAGGGAAAAGAAGGAAAAGAGGTTGTGTTTAGGCTATAATTAAGATCATGGCTTCCATGTCTTCAGATGGAAGCAAGTCCTGGCTGCAGCACAAAAAAATTAACTCGCTCAACAGTAACATGTATTATTCCACCTATCAGATTTAATTATTCATTGATTGAAGGCACAACAATGCAGTTCTGGATCGTTCCAACCCACTTTAAGACCTGGTGTTAACTACTGTGGTTAGCCTAAATTTAAAACAGCCCATAGGTAGTGGAAGACAACAACTGTATCACTTAGAAAGTTGTACAGTATGCATGTTCTGTTCCCTGGTTCACACACTAGAGAGCATGTGTACAGCCGTCAAAGAGGGATGAAAGGCAGGATTTTGAGGTGTGCTATGTTAGATGTTAGGTGTTAAATTCAACTCATTGTCATTGTGCACACAAGGAATACAACAAAATGATTGTTCATTTCGATAGATTCCAGATCAAAGACCTGGAATCAATTTCTAGTCCTAGACAAGATTGTTTTAAGCCAAAAACCCATATTAAGAGGTGCTTATATGGCATTAAAAATAGACGAAATAAAATGTCAGCAGAAAGTTGCTGATCTTTGGTCCCTGCTGAACAAAATAAGGAACTGCACAGGTCAAGAGGATATTGTTACTCTTTTTAGGTCAGGAGGACAGGGGGTCAGAAAATAAACTGTAATGAGATCTGTTAATAAGAAGTGAATCATCTTTAACAGTCAGTGCATAATCAGTTACTTTGCTGGGTATTTTGAAATAAATAAAAAGCCAAGGAATGGGGCGTGGTAACTCAAAGTGGCACAATTTTGATCACATCACTGATGAGCTTTGATAAGCGCTGTTTGTGCTGTTCAAGGAACTCAAAAGGGAATAGGGTCCATTTTGTGCTACCTCTCTAATAAGATGATGAGTTTAAAAGACAAAGTGAGAGGGGGGAATCTGTGTCTCATGAGTACAGACTAAGTGGATTTAAGACAGCAGCAGTACAGGGCATACATCATATTCTAGGCCACAGTACTTCAGTGGAAGTGCAAATGCATGCACTAAACAGTGGAAGAAGTGTGAAAGACAAGCTAGCCAGATTACTACTCAACTGGCCAGCAGCGCAACCTAGTCTTAGACACAAGCAAATGAGTGATAAGAACTATTTGATCTTTAAGTTCAAGTTACAAACACTTGCACTACGTCATAATTAAAGTAGTGGGGGCTCATTTTACCCTAATGAAGAACAAGAAGAACACTTTGTGACAGTTAAGTTGTTCACAGCATTGCTCATGCCAGTCAAGTGAAAAAAAATGTCTACATGTGCATACTAATTCATGTATCTGAGTGCAGCCTGTTGCACCACAATTTCCAATATTGTTCTTATTTAGCGACTTCCACATCCTAAACAAAATGATCAGGCTAGAATATCACGTGTGACATATTTCAACAAGCTGTGAGGGAAAGAGAGCTTGAGTAAAAGAAATTAAATAAACTTTAATTAATATACTGACATACTGCATTATTATAAACGGATAAGAGATTGTTATTGTCATTGCACAATACAATAATTTTTGTTGGCGCTGTCCTCCAGGTGCCAAAAAAAATTTCAAGATAGAATAACAAATATAAATAAAATTTAAAAAATTATTATATTTTAAAGTTACTGTCTAGTGCCTCTGCAGACAAAAGCCAGTTCTTAAACTACCAACAAAAAAGGAAAATATTCAAGTGTGACGCGGTAAAGCTGTTAAATTGACATTTTCAATGAAAACATCATGTTTCAGGGTACAACTACAACACACTGCTGGCCCTTAGCGTGTGAGGATGCCTGTCTGCAAACAGCTCTTCTGCTGCTACGCCAAAGTGTGGTATTAAAGCATTAAAGCAGGGCGTGAGCCTAAATATAGCCTAGGAACCAATTTGCTTAGGGCAGCGTGATTTTCAACACGTGATACCGGGGATACAGGCCTCTGTCCCTGGTCCTGAAATTGTACCCGCTCCTTTAAATGTACGCGTTTTATGGTTTGTTAAATAAGCTACGAAAATTTTGGACAAATGCAATGATTATATGACTCAAAAGTAGTAAAATGTGCCTCATAATGTGTCTGAAATGTCAAAGAATAAAGCAGGTTTGCTGGATGCAGATAGCTCAGTACACATAAACTGCAATTCCTCACTAGCAACAGTGCGAGGCGCATGTCTATTGCAGTTCAGGGAGATAGAATGGGAGAGAGAAAGAGAGTTTGATTGATCATGTGGGCTATGGGAGCCTGCGAGAGTTGTCGAAAATTGCTGCATAGACGCCCCTTAGGCACCTATCTGGTACCCAGTGACTCCAAGCCATGCTGTAGCCATAATAAGCACAATTCACCTGAGTGCCTGTTACCAAAAGCCCCAAGCCCGGGGCTGTTAATACACCGTTGATTCTTCCGGGTTGGACTTCACCGGTATTCCACAATAGGGCTACATTGACTTACCGCAGTCCTCACACAAGATCCTTCCAACATCCTTTTTTAGGTGCTTTACACTGGTATCAAGAGGCGCAAACGATGCCTTAAAAACCAAGGGCTCGTCAGTGGGGTCCATGAAAAAAATGTACTTGTGGTTTTTCTTCACTTTGGTGCACGGAGCCTCAGATCCAAATTCCCCCACGGTGACGAGCTGTTCTCGCTCCAGACCCCCGCTGTTTAGGGGCCAAACATCCAGCACTTTGACATTCACACGGTACGGCTCCGCAGAGACGTTCACAGGCGTAGACTGCACCTTGCCCTCGATCACCACGGCGGATTTGTAAGCCTGGTCCTGCAGGGAATTCAAACTCGGGGAGTAGCAGGCGAATGAGACCCCGATGACCAGCATGGATAAATGTACTGAATCAAGCCTCATGCCGCCTGCTTTGGCTCGGTGGTCGCTGGTCGCGTTGCGGCAGGGCTCTTTCGGCTGCGGGGCGATGGCGATGGAGCTGGGTTGAATGAAGAGACAGCAAGTAGGCTCCAGTAGCACGGCAGCGCGGCAGACCTTGCATAAGTGTCCATGCCATCGGGATCCGCTGCTTTTCGAGTGATTTTCAGTGGGTAAACAGTAGCTCTGAAACGGAGAAACCGCGGGATGACGCTGGGTTTCAAATCCAGTCACTGCTTTCTACTAATAATAAGGCATTGTAGACATGCTAAGCAAGGAATCGGTGGATTCACTCCCTCCAGAAGATGCACCCTATGCTGCCATAGTAGCCTTAACTGCAAGACGACGCCACTCTTATCTTTGCCCAAAAATTGCAGTGGTGGGGTACCGCTATGATGGTTTTCTGTATCATCTGCAGCGGAGAGAAAAGACGCAAAATGCTGCAGTGAACCACAAGTTTGGTAGTCCGCTCGCAAAACAAAAGCCACGTTTCATTCCAAAAAAAATAAAGCAATTATCTTCTGGTCGGCAGCTATAGCGCTAATACGCCGCCTTCCACCGCGGCTCTCTCTCCGCCTCCCCTACCAGCCACAGACGGAAAGAAAATAATGCCGATTGCCAAGGGGCTCCGTCAACAAAAACGCAGAACTGGAGCTCTAATACAGGCAACCGATGGACCGAAGGGTCGTTCTCCTCACTCCCAAAACCCCGCTACTGTATGTCAATCACTCCATGGTGTTTTATCGGTGGTGACCTCATGTTATAATGAAACAAACGAAATCCAAAATCCATGACTGTCCCTCCTCAAAATCGCATCTTACTGTAGCCAAGGCATCACTCCAAAAATGAAATAGGTTCACACTGAAACATACAGTCGCATATAAAGCCCGGTGAGCCTAGAGAAATCATATGGCTGCGATGACTAAGGCTGCGAAAGCATTTCAGAGTCTTCAAGAGACTGTTTTGAATGAGTTTTGCGTCTCATCCCATTAAGTCATGCCCTGCATTCAGGTCACATTCGCTGCTCTGCCTTTAAAAAAAACCCGATGTTGAAGGACCGCATTAAATCTATAGAGCTAAAGAGCTGCAACATCGGGATCCAAACCAGAGAAGAAATATTGTAATCAATCTAGAAGCGGAAATAAATTGGGAAAGTATGCCTCTGACTGTTTTATATTTTGTTTTTGTTAAGTTAGTTTGTTTTTTGGTTTTGTTTTTTTTGAATAATTAAATGTGTTCAAATTGACAAACGTGACGTTACATAACCACACAAATTAACAGAGGAATATTGATTTTCATTACAGTAAATGTAGCTGAAGTAACTGTAATGGTCTGATTTTAGCCTAAATGCCAAATAGAATGCGGATCCAGGACGTTAAAGTAACAGGATCACAAAGAGCGACATCTGCTGACCATAGAATAGTTAGGGGAAGTAACATACTTAACTTAAATGCTGATATTAATCAAACAGTGACCTATTTCCAGAAAAAAAGCAGCATGCCAAATTTGAATACTGCTAAAGAAATATGCAGACGGTGGACTGAAATACGTGCGTTATCTTCTAACGTTATAAGCAACAATTGCTTATAATAAATCAGGCTAAAACTGGGAGCCAAGTAGTCTTAGAACGATATTATAACTTAATAAAATACACTTAAAACACCACGTGGAAGCTTCTTGTGTTTTCATTGACTTGCACGTCCTGTGAGCTTAAAACAGACCTGGCTGCTCTCCGTGGTGCTGAAATTCGAATTAGACCTATAGAGTACTAATGTCAGACACAAAATACATTACCGTGTGGACTAAAGTCCTCCTGTCTTTACCAACAAGTGAGAATGTGTTTTTTAAACAACAGTCTTTAGACCAGTGCAGGATAGATACGCATGACATGGGAATGGGCGGAACAGTCAGTCCCTGAAATTGATGTAGAGTGAGACAAAGGTCATAATATCGACGCAAAACTGTACTCGGATTTACCTTATTTAGACACTGCCCTGCATTAGTTCTCCGAAATGTTGCCCTACCTGTTAGTCAGAAGAAGGGCTGCAATTCCACAGTATCACCAAGGAGTGGCGCGCGTGAACCGAGGATCCCACAGTGCGTGTTGACATCATGAAACGTGCGGCGTTGAGGCTGTGCGTGTGTCGCTCTCCGTGCCACGACTCGCCGTTCCTTGTCCATCTTGTGAAGCAAGCAGGAGCAGTCCGTGTCGCTGTCATATAGGAGTCTGACCGTATTCACATGTGTCTTTTGTCTCGTCTCGTCATCCGCGGCAGGCCGTCGAGGTTTTAAGGCGCTCCGCCTGCGACTGAGCGGGGTAAGGTAGGTTATGGAATCTCGCTCGGTGGAATGACGCTTTATTTACAAGTCATTTGGATTGTTGCTGTGCTGTAAGTGTCCTGACGTGCAGCCAAGCATATGACATTGCTTAGCAGAGTTTACAGAAGCATGAATACTACACTGTACGGCCGTTGCGTCTGATCTGATACAAAAATGGAGCTACCTTTGGAGCGATGCCACCGCTTTCCTATGCTGGGATGTAGGGAAAAACTTTGTGAGGTGATTCCAGCGACCGCCTTTTACCAACTGCGACAACAACGTTCTGAGGCTGAAAACTGCGATGGATACGGTCTCAGGATCCAAAAAGACCTGCATGTACTGATCCATGTCCATAATTAAAAATGGTCCGAAAAATAGGCCAAGTACCAACTGATGATGGATTAATCGCTTTAACTGATTTTTATTTTGCTGTCTAATGGGTCATCATAAATCAGTGTACAGAGGCAGGTTCTATATAGTGTTTTAGGTATAAATTTGTCAAAAAAAAAGGTAACTTGTCTCATAGTAACGGTTTCGATTAGAAAATTGGATAAAATTCCAAATGAGGGGTTCTATTGCTATGTGAGGCCTACAGAGGCATTTTAAATCGGACATATTATAGATAAACCTGGCCTATAAGTTTTGAGTGCATTCACTGCTATAGGAATGACTTACCTATTGTCCATGCATCCAGAGTGATGTTTTTTTTTTTGCATTCTTCTCTTTAGGAAAAAGAAATCAAAAAGAAAGGGCGCATCATAAAAAATGATAGCATAGGTTTGGTTTCTCTTTAGGAATAACTTATTTTTAACAGAAGCAATAGAAATAATAAAAGGAAAAAAATACAAGCTTGGACTCAGATTTATTGGGAGTGGCAGTGAAATAAGTTCACTGTGTTGAGGTGCGGACAAAATTACCAAAAGACTTACATTCATTTTGACAGGCTAACATCATGGTGAACATTACGATGATACGCATTACAAATAAAAAAATAAATTGTGGTTAG
>VUQJ01000691.1:2100-12484 GCA_015108635.1 Andinoacara biseriatus
AATTTTTTTTTTTTTTTTTTTTTCCTTTTTTTTTTTTTGAATATAAAAATAAATAAATAAATAATTCTGAATCCCATTTACCAGCAGCCCTGTTAATAAAATGAGCGATGTAATTTAAGCAGGAATTATACTGGTAACACCGTTACCAGTTCTTTATTTAAAACGTGTCAGCTGATATGTTTTATTGTTTTCATTTCACAAAGCCACAAAATGAAGAATTTCTCTTCTCATTCTGAATGCAATTTGGCTCCTTATTCCTTTCAAAAGCAATTCAAAATGCTAAATGTTCATTGTTTGAATCTGCTGTTTGCAAACAAAAACCTATACCTACTGTTTTTACCACCAAATTCCTCATGTTACTGCGTACTGCAATGATGTGTTTGCAGGGAAATTACCCACCTACAGATGGCTGGTTAAACCTCTTAGTTACTGTAGGAGGGGCGATGCTGGGAGATTATATAATTCCAACAGGCTTTGTGAGTAAATAACAATGAGTAATAGTGTAAATTCTCCCACTTTAATGAGTGCAAGTGAGGAGGCTGTCTATCAGGCACAGTGTGTGCATACTGAAGCTGATGGAGTTTCTGATTTATGTAAGTTATAGGTCATAAAACAGACTGTATATTAAAAACATGAAGCCAGTGGAAAACTTCCTTAAGCATTCTTTTTAATGACCAGCAGGGGGCATAACATCTGGCTGGAAAATAAAGGACTGTATAGATGTTCTCTTTTAATTTATGGCCTCAGTAAACACTTTCCTGATGTGTTTATAGCCAGCTAATACTATTAAGTATTATTGTTAAAAATAATCTGCCAAAGAAATCCAAAAACCTGGCTTTAAGTGTTGGTGAAGGAAACCAAAGGGTACTTCATGGAGGATGGGAAACCTCCGCTGTCAATCACATTTCAATAAAATAATTTGCTCTGCTCCTCTCATCCATTGTAGCCGTCTTGCATTAATTTTTTTTCTTTCACTGTTTTTAAGTAATTGACAACCTGACAATACATAGCAGGCCAGCGGTATGAATAAGAGACTGGTTTTGCCAGACAGCTTCAGAAATCTAATTTCATTTCCACATTGCTACGGACAGATTAAGAAAACAGGATTTTAAATGAAATCAATTCAATCAAAGTCCACATATTAGATGTTCTGGAGCTCATATGCCTTTGAGCGGCACAATTTGTTCTCCAAAATCAAGGTGTGTATCGTACAAATATGGCTTCCTAAATTACTAACAACTGCAAGGTAGCAAATGTATGACATTAGGAGTTTATAGGAATTGCAGTTACCATTTAATTTTCCCAATAAAATATTTTTAGCATCATAATAGCAGGGGTAAAGTAAAGAAAGCTTTCAGCTTGAATTTATTCTAGTTTCTTTAATAAACTGCGCATTGTGTGCTCTGTATCCTTCCATCAGGTTTCCTAACCGTCGATCCAACTCTGCGTTTTGGGGGGCTGGAGCCTTTCTCATGGCTTTCAGGGCTTTTTGCAGTTATATTAAATGGTGTCTTCCTGAATTAAGCACTTACGAGACGTTACTACGCTATAAATAGAAATTAGTAAAAATGAGGGCTTGAACAGCTGCTGTGGAAAGAGGTTAAATCACGTCTCCTAGTTATTTAAAACAAACTCCATCTGCTGAGGAAACATTGTAGTGTAGCTGAAAAGTGTGAGAAAATGTATTATATGGAATTTATATTATAGATTATTTATTTTTACACTTTTCCATGTCAAGAATTAACTCTGAAGCACAGCATGTTTGCGTAATGAGATAATTATAATAAGCCCATTCATGCTCTGGATTTGCTATTTTGAGTCATTCAGGCTCCTGTAGCTTTTAGGGGAAACAAAAGATGGGAAGAAACACGGGTTCTGCCCCAGACCTGTAGGTTTTATAGCATGTCTCCATTCAGAGGTTTGCCAAACAGGAGACTGCGGTTTGTATACTGTACTTCACCTTCACTTGCTTGTTAGGTTTAGGCCCAGTGCATCAAAATCGAAGCCCATGGGCCAAATCTGGACCATCACAGACTTTAATCTACCAAGCTACTGTAGCTTGAAGCTGCAGGCAGACTCTTTCAGGTGTAAAGACAGGCCCGTGTGTCCATTTCCCATGAGACAATTTATGCTTCTAAAGATCATGATTTGTGTCGTCATTTTAATGTGTAAACACCAGCAAGGACAGGGAGAAGGACAGGGAGTCAGAGAGAGGGTCAGAGAATTCAAAGGAGGCAGCTACTAAAACAAAATGTGTTTCTTCCAGCTCATTTCATGGCAGAAAGCTGGGCTGTATGGTACGGGTGAATTAAATGATCAAAGATCTTTTACTTTTTTTGACTGAATGTTTTTTTGTTTTTTTTTTAAAAGGCTAATAAACATTTTTGGAGCTTGTTTTATGTGGACCAAACTGTATGTGAGAAGGCTGTTTGAGACAGATTTTCAATCACATTAAAGTATGTCGGTAGATTTTTTTTTTTTTTTTATGTCTGGCAGTTAATGTGATTCTCATTTTCCAGCGTGACCCTTAGAGAAACTGAATTTGACACCCCTGGTTTAGACGTACAAAGTACTTGATTAGATTTTGGGAGAGGGAAAAAAAAAAGAATGGTTTGTGTTAAAATATGTCTGTTCACAACATAAATCATCCGCGCTGAACAATGACAGTCGGGGTGCCGCGGGGTCAGACACCCTAAACTGTGAGACGCCAGCAGCTTTGACAGCGTGCCAGCATTTGATGTCCCGATGAGAACAAGCTGCCATAACAGATTCTCTCTTATAGATTCAATAAAAGTGAAAGATTATTGATTCTGAATTCTCTTGAAAGCCTCTGCTCTTTTGTTGTGTGGTTGGATCATTCATGTCGTGGCCCCTCCAGAGCTGTGGGAGGTGTAAGATCATGCTGGAGGGTACAAGGGTGGATCAAGTCGAAGCCTTCTGTTTGGGGAACGACCTGGGTTAGCCAGAGGCCACTGTGACTGATTCTGCTGGCTGTGGCTGCTCTCAGTGGAATGGCCTTTTGGAAGAATTATGCGATCAATAATGCTGCGATTTGAGGGGATTTTTTTTCTTTGAATTACACCGACTGATGCAGTGTGAGAACATCCAGCTGCATACAGAGAACAGGTCAGGTGTTGTGCGGTTGCAACATCCTAATGCAAAGTCGTTACCCTTCCCACAGGGCACGGGATCCAAATGTCAACATCGCCCTTGCCAAATTAGAGACGCGTTCTATTTGGGTACACATGTGGGCATGGGAGGGGCCGAGGGGATGGATGTAGCAATCTTTACACCTGGTACTGTGAAATATTCAAACTAGGGGCGGTTTCCTGTAGAGAATGCCCGGAGGAAAGAATATTCATCACACCATTAATAAGGTGTCACTCGTTGCTGTGAAGCTGACCATTAAATCAGTTCATGTATGCACAGTCTGGCTGTAATGTGCCACTTTTGGGACTAGCAGCAGGTAAAATGCAGAACACATGACTTCATTAAATTTGAACCCATAACAGTGTTAAATTAGGATGTGACTGCTTTAAAAAAAAAAGCCTGACATGCTGTCTGGATTCAGTGGGATTTTTGAACCCATGCATCAGTCTGAAAGCATTAACTTTTCCAAGACGCCGCTTGGCTGTCATTATTAGACAGAGAGTGTCTAATAATGACACCAGTATGTTGTATATATTAATTATCAATATTCTAATATTAATTCTGCAGCACACTGGTTTGTTTTTGTTTACTACATAGTAGTATCTAACAGGAACATTCTAGTATATTAAGAGAAACATAGAGGGTATTAGGTTAGGCAGTATGTTAAAATATCCTGTCAGTCAAACAATGGGTAGCTGCTGATATATTCGCTGAGGTGTGATGTTATCCGTCCAAACAGGCTTGCTTGTTGCAACCAATGACTGTATATAAACCACAGACAGTGTAAAAGATGGATGTAGCCACTGTGATTTTATCCTTTGGGTTTCGACACCTTTAAACTTCTGTTTTAGTGTTTTGGCTGTCGGGAAGTTGTTTTTCTTATGATGGAATTGGCTTTACAGTAATAAATGGGTGAAGGAAGTAACCAACTGATAAAATACTAGCATTTCACTCACTAGAACTGAAGCACAAACTTCTGGGATGGCCGATACTGCACAGCAAATTATACCAGTTAGACTGTTAAAAAGCACACAGATACTGGCTGGAAATAGTGGATGGGGGGCTATGGTGGGGAAAGCTGTCCTGCACCTTCCCATATATCACCCTACTCAAGATTTTATTTTTATTTTTTTTACAGTGTGTGGAAGATAATTCAGGTTGTCCATCAGTATATTCTTGGAACGAGCAAAACAACAGCACTTTGGGATTATTTTTGTTTTTAAAAGGCTAAAGTGGCAAGCCAAACAACCTAAACGAAGATGGAGGATTACGTTCTCTAAATTAACATCTGCTAATAAATGATCGTGCCAACCCCAGCCACAGTGGGGCCTGGAGAAACAGGGAGGGTTGCATCAGGAAGGGCATCCTGCATGAAATCATCAGGAATAGATTTGGACATGTGCAGAGGAGGGATAGTGGATATACTGGACAAAGGATGTTGAATATGGAGCTGCCAGGAAGGAGGAAAAGAGGGAGACCATACATGAAGTTCATGGATGTAGTGAAGGAGGACATGCAGAGGGCTGGTGTGACAGAGGAGGATGCTGGGATAGGCAGTTGGAGGCAGATGATCCTGTAACAAAACAACCTGAGAAACATGCAGCAAACTCTGGCTCAAATCACCTTTATCAGCCTTATAATTCTAGGTACCCACTGCACTACATGTTAGTCATATTGATGGGAGTGTCTCTGCTGTAGCGCCACACAACAAGGAAGTGATGAATTGATGGTTGGAAATGATCAGGTTTGACCACTAAATTATCAAAATAAAATTCCAAAAATGAGAAACTCATAATGCTCATGCTGCATATAATTGCTTAGACAGCTACCTCAAAAAGCCACTATGGTCTCAAATGACCTAATCACCCTGCTGCTCTATTTTCACAGTGATTTAAACAAATTTAAAATGCTTTCTGTCCACCGTGTGTTCGTGATGTCTTTGCCTGTTTGTTTGACTAATATCTGAGATAACAGACACATCTGGGTCTAATCCGAACTACTTTTGGCACATAACGACGAATGTTGCTGGACCACAAGCAATGAGGCGAGCTTATCGTCTGTTAAGCCAAATGTTCTGTGGGCCAGATGTGGCTCAAATGTCACAACACACCTGACACCTGGCACGTATGAGGTGGACCTGTGGCTGAGTTAAGGACGCCCGGCTAACCCTGAGTGAATCCTGTCAGTTGAGGCCAGATGTGGCCTGTGAGACTTGCGCCACATACGCATTTCTGTCTGTCTGATGAGCAGTGAGAGCCGCTACAGTCAGTTAATTAATTTACTTTTTGTTTCCTCCTGCTGTTTGATTTTAGTACTTCTTCATGATCCATTATTTGTTTCGTTAATCATAACAGCAGATCTATTTAAATTGCTGGAATATCAGGTCTTTCCTTTCCAAAACACAAATCCCGCCATACATGCCACATGCTTCATTATTAGCATGAAGCAGAGTTCATAGAGCAGTTCTGGTCACTGATCATCCCTTTCAACTTTTACCTTTTGGTGTTTGTGAGTAAGACGACTACAGGAGTGAGTAAATATTTGTGAGTTTGCCCTATTGTTTTCAGACTGCTTAATGCTGACCCTCATTGACATCACTGCGCTTCTTCTCATCCTCCCCGCTTGTTGCACGCAGGCTGATATTTGTGTTGCGACTAATTGCATTACGCTGCCTCCTCGTCTCTGCGCCCTTGGTGACTGGAATGAGTCAGGCAGCTCCACTGACTGAACCTTGCTCTGCATCTCTACCGGAGAATGCAGACCACTCATTTTGAATATGTAATATCGGCACAATGCAAGCAACATACTGAGCGACAGACCCTGGTGTCATTCGAGCCTGTGCGCTGAACTAAATCATGCCTATATATGGCCTGGTGTTCTTGATAAAGCTTGTAAATATAGTAAGGCATCTGGCATGGCACCTGCAATCCATCTGGCTTGGCATGATAAAGGTGCTGCAAGCGATGAAGGATTAAACTCCTCGTGATGCAGATGACTCCACGGCAACAAGGCAAAACAACCCAACGCGCCACATTCATGTCGCTTTTTGCAGAGGTGTAAATTACGATACAAAGTATATGGATTTATCACATTAAATATTACAGCTTGCATTTGCTCCAGTTCACTCCAATTAAATCTGCCACTGATGCTTTCGTAGCTTACTTGCTGTTGATTCGGCACAAGACCAGAAACGCGTTCAGAAGGCCATCTGGTGCAGCACCTTTCGCCCTGCAAAAATATGTCTCCTGTTATTGGTAATTACTGTCCTCATTTACAGTATGCCGCACTACTGTAGAGGCAAGCGAATATGCTCGAGTGAAAGTTTAGAGATTATCAACATTTGACGCAATATGTTTTTTTATTTCAGGCAACAAATCATATCTGAAGGTTTGTTTTTGGAAAGGGGAAATTGTGTTATATTACAGCATTTTTGGATGTTTGCGACGCCTTAATTTGGACGCACTGAAATAAACTACCTGACTTTATGTAAAACAGGCCATAAACTATATACAAACACCCATTAGTTTGTAGAGCATTTCAGCCATCGTCATCTTGGTTTTTCCAGCCCAAAAGTGACATTATTTGGACGAGAGGGTTGTATGCTTGATTTGCAAGGTGCATCCACTGCACAGATTTAGTAGAGACTAATTAGTGCTATCAAATAATAACAGAGTGTTACACAATGAAAATAAATGGAGCACAGACTTGTTGGATGGTCTGCTAGCAGGATTAAGTACACAGCAGAACATGTCAAAGAAAATACAGTAAAAGTGCTCCAAAAGGAGTTTAGTGATTTCATTTAGTTAGGGTGACGCCTAGCAGAAAGCTAATCCGCGCTGAGCTGTTGCTCCAAGCTGCCATTCCCTGTGAGGTTTACATTGTCATTGCAGATGACCCTGATCCTGTGCTATCACCTCGGCCATCACATCATATCGTTTTTGGTTTTCTGATTATTTTCTGCCAAGTCTTCTCAATCGGGGCACAAGAAATGTAATTCAGGACCATTCTTAACACATATCATCCCCCTTCCCACCACCACCACCCCTTTTTTGCCCTTTTTGCTCTTCTCCAAAATATGCGGTTGCAACTAGGGTTGCAGTGTCATCTGACATTTCTTAGCTCTGAGGCTTAATTATGGTTGCGATATTTAAGGTTCAGACTGAATGCAGTTGTTATGAAGTGCAAATTAGCTAAAGAGACCAAAACTTTGTTTTGTAGCAGGGTGTAAAGATATTTATTATTGCTCTAAAATTGGGTATTTTAACATGGGAGTCTATGGAGATTGACACACTTTTGTAGCCAGCCTCTAGTGGCTATTAGAGGAACTGAAGTTTTGGCACTTGTGTTCTTTGTTTCAGCCCCTGATGTTGTTGTACACCTAATAAGGCTTATTTTCATTTAACTGATCCCTTAAAAATCACGATTTATAATAGAGAATTCCTACATTTTGTATTGATGACTTTTCCCAAGCAAAAGATCTGAACACTTCATACACCACTGGTCACAGCTCAGTTTTTTTTTTGACCTGGTCACAATTTATACAGAATAAACTCAGAGCTCAGTTCTTGCTTTCAAAAGCTATTTTCTGTGATTGCCACTGAAATGCAGGCAAGGCCAGAAAAGGTGAAAGGAGGCAGAGAGCCATTTGGTTTCACTTATGAAAGGTGAATTTTTAGACGCGCGGTGACATTTGCATTTTATTATACTTCCTCTCCACCAAATTTCAGGGGGAAATAACATTTATATGAAAGTCCTGATTATAAGTCATTTTTCTTAGCTTATGATTAAGCATAATTGATTGATACGTGTAGTATATAAAGTAGTTCAAACTAGTGCCACCAATCTTAGCCAGCTACTTATTTAAAGTATTAAATGTAGGGCTTTTTACTTTTACTGTAATTTCAACTATGACTCTTAATATTATCGGTTATTCTCGCTGATTTTTATATGAATTTGAATTTGGAACATCTGAGTTCAGTTATGAAATCAGTTCTCTCATGTTTTCCTGTTTTATCCCTTCTCGGAAATTTTCCCACTTGCTTTTTGTTTTTTAGCCTTTTTGTCTTCCACTTGTTTTTTGACATTTCTTATGTTGTTTGGGTCCTCTCTCTCCTTTATATCTTCTATCTGAAGACAAATTCCCTTTGCCATTTCTCAGATTGTGCATCTTCGGTTTCTTTCATCACCTCCTCTCATCTTAGTCCCTCAAAGCACAGGTCTGAATAGAGGAGGTAAGAAAGAGAAGCAGGGAAAGGAAAATAAGATACCATCATTTTAAAGTGAAATTGGTTAAATATAAAATCTTTTATGAGTTTAAGTGTTCATGACAGTTTAAATGTTCTTAGATGGATTCACTGGCCACTTTATTAGTTACATCTTGCTTACACAGTATCGAACCCCTTTTTTGCCTTCAGAATTGATTTAATTCTTTTATGGCATAGATTCAACAAGGTGCTGGGAAAATTCCTCAGAGATTTTACTCCACGTTGACGTCACACAGTTGCTGCAGGTTTGATCAATGATGCGAATCTCCCCTTCCACCACATCCCAAAGGTGCTCTGTTGGATTGAGATCTGGCGACTGTAGAGGGCGTTTAAGCACAGTGAACTCATTCTCATGGTCGAGAAACCAGTTTGAGATGATTTGACCCCTTATTTCTCTTTTTTGCAGTTTCTGTCCCATTTCAGGCCTCCTTCTAGAACAAAATGACTGCGTGTGCATCAGAAGTTAGTGAGGATGATCTCTGCCTATACAGCTTACTGTGGCTACCCTGGGAAAAACCTGGAACATATGCTAAAGCTGTGCATCCTCAATCATAGCTCAACTCTGTCCTTCAGATGCATTGTTGGTTGAAGGTTGATTTCTGGGTCAGGAGCAGAAGTCTTTGCTGATTAAGAGACACACGAAAACTTAGCAGGAGGACTGCAGAGAAGCAACTCAGAATATGTAAATTTATCAGGAAGAGAAAGTCCCTAAACATGCAGAGAGGGTCGGCGGAGGTAAAGCTGAATGAAAAGCAGCCAGTCTGAAACAGATGAGTGCACGCTGCGGAATCCTTCCAAGTCCAGACATCTGTATGTGTTTTCATATCGGATATGCTTGTTTGTTGTGATGTATTTATGAGGATGTGAGGGCCCATCTTGTTGGCAGACGGTACACCGGAGGAGGGGGGAATTTTCACTGGAAACGAGTGTGATGGAAAACAGTGGATCATTTGAATGCTAATGAAGAGATTTGAGAAAACTTAAAGCTAGACTTATAAAGGCATGTGGAAACTTTCACTGCACACTTTCTTTGATTCTTTCAAAGCCACCTTTCTTATCAAAAGTGCAGGTCTGCAAGTGTTAAAATATTGGACACGGGTTACACATGGAAAAATTCACCGGAGTCTGCTAACTACTAAGAAGCACGCTGACATTTGAATACAATAAAATGAGAGAATTGCAGTGGAACCGCAGAGTTCAGGTCAACGCTGGTTAAATCTTTATGCTGCTTAAATGTTTTCAGTGAATTCAGCTTTCATCTTCAATGAGCTCTGTTTCATAATGACTGCAGCGCCTCCACGTCTCCCCTTTAAGGTGCAAGAGTGCAAGGGGTTTCCATTAAGAGCTGCGAGGAAGATAATAGTCATATTCTCTCGTAGCCTTTCTGTTGTCTGTCTGCAGGAAGCGCAGGCATGCAGCGCTGAAGCCAGTGAAATAAACACTTTAAAAGGCCGATGCCAGAACCTGTCCTCAACACCAAACTGAAATGATGTCCACAGCCTCATCGGTGATTATTAAAGGGCTGACTGGATTTCCACATGTGCAGTTTAAAAACATCAGTTAATGATATGGAAATGTTTCATTTCAAGTTAATTAAATGTATTAAATTAAGTTTTAAAATAAATTGCCTTTAATATTAAGTAAAGTTAATTAGCAGACTTTCGAATGTTTTCTTTATGGAGTTAAGGACGTGAATTGAGAGGATTTGTTGTGTTCATTTCCAGTGCCGTTTTCCCCCTGGACTGTACTTGAGTAAGTCAAACTCATGTTTATTTATCTTATATGTGGTGCTGCCTCTCAGTTCATCCACAAGCTGTCTTCGTTCCTTCAAGCTCACCCTCCCTTTATGTGAACTTTATTCTGATTGGCTGCCCCTCCTAAACAGAGGATTTGAACAACAATAGAATAGAATAGAATAGAATAGAACTTTATTTTCATTGACATGGGGGGGGGGGGGGGGAAAACCAAAC
>VUQJ01000691.1:40204-55564 GCA_015108635.1 Andinoacara biseriatus
GACAGGCTGCTGCTTGTGTGTGCTGGTGTGTGGTGCACCAGTATCCTACAGGGTGAAGATGTGGGCTTATATTCATATTATGTGGCAAATCCTTTAAAGTATACCCCCCCCACCCACAAAAAAAAATGTCACTGCACATACTGAGAAATAAGAATGTGATCTTAAATACTTTCACATTTATTTCTGTTACATTTTTACTACATTGTTACGGTTATATTAGCAGACCAACAATAGACTGTATTTGAAAGATGGTCATAGCCACCATAACATCACCCATTGCCTCAATAGTAGCATTTTTGCCACTCCAATGTTGATTTACTGGCACCAGACATGACTATATTTGTATAAAAACATGGCGTACCAATACTCTTTGGGAGCTTTGTCGACAAAGTGCAACTGTACTCATAAAATACAACCTTTCTGGATGGGCTGTGCCACACAGCAAGACATAATATCTGTCTAACCTAGTCTAATATTAGATTAAAACCCTCCAAAAGGAACCTAGAACACAAACATGGCAGAAAGGTGTCGTTCAGTGATTTGAAAGAGGTGAGGCGTAGCAAACGTCTGCAGACCTGGTGAGATTATGTCTCTCAGCTGGCTTGGCAATACCTCGGTGTCCCCCAGGAAGAGCTGGAATAGGTCTGTCCATCATAAGGTGACCTTTTTGTAATCATGTAGCTCTAGCTCCGTAGTTCCAAAATGATCATTTAATACCATTAGTTTGATGGTATATGGATGGTAAACGCCCCTTAATAATAGAGCACCAATGCTGGTACCAATGCTGCCACTTTTACATTCACTGCTTTGATCAGTGTATTTTCTGCAGCATTTCAAGGAAGCACACTCCTGTAGTTGATGAGTGGTGTTTCAAAATGAATGAATCATTATGTAGCATTCACAGCAAGGCATTTCATTTGTTTCCTCTATTTTTTTTTCCTCTATTTTTTTTATTCCCTCTGTCCCATTTTTCCCTGCTGCTTCTCCATGTTGCGATTTATTCATCAGCACAAACAGTTTCATTTTACTATGAGTTCAGTTTATAAAAAGATAGATTAGAAGATGGATCAGTGCTCCCCTCTTGACAAACCACCCTCTATTCCCTCTGTGGAGCTTGTAGAAATAATACATTTGTTTTTATCCTTTTGTTTTACTCCTATTTGGCTCATCACGGGTTCACAGGTCCACGGGCTCATCAGGTATTTTTTTCTTTTACTCCAGATGGCCACCCAGCTTCTGATCACATCCTAGCCAAGCTACTAAAAACCTGTGACTTTGTTTTATTAAACCACCAAGCTGAGAACATTAATATATGCACTCCATGTGTCCACGGATCCCCTGTCTATTCAGATACGGACTGTTATGACCTTTCTTCACGTAGCTCATATTAAATGTGTCTGCTGGTGATAAATTTCCACTTGAGCTTTGCTGGTAAAAGTATCTGCTAGTTCTCTGTTAATGACGGCATGTCCTGTAATCAACAGTGATTAATAGGTGCCATGGAATTGTTAATGTGCCCCACAGGGAGAGCTCTGAGCCGGTCGTATTACCAAGTGATGATTAAATGTTCTCGGTTTGGCCCCCGGGGAGCTATAGGCCATGACAGTGTGTCAGAGGATGGTGAAGGAATCTTCCATCTCAGACTTCCGTTAGGGAACACAACAGATATCTCACTGTTATAAACATGGCTCACATTTACTAAAAAGTTAGCTCATATCAGACTTGTTTGCTGATAATGTTTTTCCTATTAGGACGAGGTATTTAAATCACATCCGGTCAAGTGTCTTTTCTACTAGTTATAATGCAAGTCTAGAATTCCTGGCCCACAGCTTTTACTTTGGCATGCAGACTGGAGCAGCCAGGGATCAAACCACCAACCTTCTGATTAGTAGATGACCTGCTTTACCTCATATAGTGGACCTTTTAGCAGCTAAAAAAACAGATATTTCCATTAGCACGTAGAGGAGGACAGAAACAAAATTAAAAATGACTGGTACTTTAAATGAATGAGTCTGTAAAGCCCTGCTTGCATGGGATTAGTGTTCTCCAGGGACTTCCAGTCATTTGTAATAATTGTGGCTGTTGTCTATGATCTTAATTACATATAAATCGGGCAGTCTATAATTTGTAAAGTAAAAATTCTACCACAGATTACCAACCACAGTGGGTCCCAGTAGGGATGAGTTTGACTACACAATCAAATATTGGTACCCTTGCTGGTAGGCATCAGAAATATTAGTGAGTTAAACTTGTTCTTATTTTATGAATATACTGCGGCAGTTACGGCTCAAAGATGTTGGACACTACCCAAGTTGTAACCAACCCAGACAGAAAGTAAACAGATGACATCCATGCAGATCATTGCGGTTGTGCAGTACTTTGTAAAGAGAAAGAGTGGGTATATGTAATGAAGCGTTTATGGCTTACACTTGCCAATATTAACAGCCTGTTAGGAGAATTTTGCTAATGCTAACATGGTACCGCACAAGCTAAAGAGGCACTTGGAAAGCAAATCCCTTCAGAGAGAAACTTGGCCTATTTCAGGAGTTGCTGGATCTGAATCAGAGGCAGCAAGACCGTTTGTTGGATCATGTGAAAGTGTCTGATAAGGCGTTGGCGGCACAAATGGGCTGGTAAAAGTGCTTTCATCTGTAAGAACTGACAGCATGTTAGATGGCAGAGGCTGTTTTGAGTAGCTATGAATACAGATGTGCCTTGGCAGTTTGGTTTGCCTTTTGGAGTGCATTGTACACAAAATGTGCACCACTGACCTACCATATTTTGCCAAACACAGGGGTCCTGTTAGTGGGTGCAAATTCAGGATGCTGCAGAAAGAGTAAGCCAAGAACAGTAAAAGAGAGACGGGCTCTCAAAGAATCCTGAATTGATCTATTGTATAATTATCCAACAGCAAAGATGGTGGTAGAAGACTAACTTCTTAGGGGAAAGACCATTGAAACTGAAATTGATTTAGATACCCTACATGCCCAAAGGCTTTCCCAAGATGTTTGTAGATGTGCGAAAAATGTGCGAAAAACAGATGTATGGAGCTAATTTATAAATCACACAACGTCTCTTGATAATGACCCATGCAAATAAATCTTATGGTGGAAAATCTAAGTGATAATGTTTCCACGCCTTCTGAATGCTTCTAACACCAGTTACTACACTCTGTGTATAACTTTCAATTTGTACCAAACTTGATTTAACCTCTAACTGCTACATACTTGTTACCTTAGGGCCTCATACCCCCAACAGTGTCATTAGGTGTGTTTGGATGGGATACAAATTGTATGATTCATGTTTGTTAGCCGGACTCAAAAGATTATGTTAGATACAGGAAAACATGATGTTACACTTCAGTATACTGCTTCCAACTTGTTTTTGAACCGGTTTAAAGATAAAGTGACTCCAAAGGCAGCCATGCATCTCATCCATCTCATCATCATTAAAAATTTTTTGCTCTTTTGATAGATTTAAGTTTGTTCCTACCCAGAGGGGCCTCCATGCTGAGCAGCGATGGGATATCAGTCTCCTGAATATGCACTCAAAATACTATCAGAACTCCCATTAATAATTTCTGCTGTATCCTCCCTAAATCAGCACCAAGAAGGGAAAAAGTTTTTGAAGAAACCAGCAATTTTGTAGGATTTTGGACCCAAAAGAATCTCAAACATGTATGTTTGTTCCTTTTTATTGTACACCAATAAATATACACTACAATGCAAATGCAGTTGAGGACAGATTCACACAAAGGAATCATTACGTATAGACTAAAAGTAGACTTTCAAGAGGAAAAAAAAGTGTGCAAATACAGGAAGTTTGAACTCTATTTAAAAAAATAGATAGGTACTGAGAGACGAATCCATAATTTACTACATAATATAGTACCGGCAGTGCCTTTGTGTTAATCTCATAAAAAAATTTCGATTCTGTGATATAAATGTGAATAATATTCTCACGAAGAAAAATAGCACCAATTAAACTCAGCATATTGACATTACTATAGAGTATGAAATATTTATTTTTGGTAGATGTCTGCCAGTGTAGTATTGGCATTATTTTAGACAAATTGTAATGCAGTTTAATTACTTTATAAACCAAATTATCTAACTTACACTAATTAGATAAAAAATATTTTTTAAGTTTTGTTTTTGTATATAGCAGAAGATAAAGTTATCACAGTTAAATTGAGTCAAAGTACACACTATTCCCAGTACAATAACTCAAACTGCATTCCTTGGGGCTACTCGTTATGAGAACATAATTGCATCGTGCTTTATTGTACCTGCTGAAAAAACGTCTAAGTGAAATATGCTGTGAAAACAATCTGAACCTTGACAGAGAAAACTTAATCTGGCCCACATACTGACATCTAACTGAGAAAACAGCCAATAAATTTGACATTGAAAAAGCTGTGAGTTGTTGAGTTGTCAGCATCTAGCAATTGTTGTTCAGGAGAAACAGCTACACTTTGCGAGTCTTTATACTTCGATGCCAGCAGGCATTCTGTAGTTTTTAATAAAGAACCCCAGCTGAAGTGTGTGGTATATTTGAACTTTTCCGGAGTGAGAGGTGAGAAGATTTTCTCTTTAAAGACTTGAGATTTAAAAAATCAAACCCAAAACTTGCATTAGGTATGTACTGGTTGAAGGACACTAGATAAGTATGAGTAAGTGATTGTGGGGAGTATACAGTATATGGTATATGGTATGTTATATATGGTCTGGTCCAGATTGGAGTATCTCAGCAACAATTGGATGGATTGTCATTAAATTATTTGTATCATCTCTTCAGAGTTCTCACTGACCCTAACATATAACCTTGCATCCCCAGCATGAAGTGGCTGATCCTCAGACAATATATGATGAGTACAAAGTGCCAGAAGCTGTTCTGTATTGTACAATGTACACTCACTTTATGAGACACACCAGATTGGACAAGGCCTTCAGAACTGCCTTAATTCTTCATGACATAGATTCAACAAGGTGCTGGAAGTATTCCTCAGAGATTTTGGTCCATATTGACATGATGGCATCACACAGTTGCTGCAGATTTGCCAGCTGGGCATCCATGGTGTGAATCTTTTGTTCCACTACATCCCAAAGGTGGTTTACTGGACTGAGATCTGGTGAATGTGGAGGCCATTTGAGTACAATGAACTCCCTTTATGACATGGCGCATTATCTTACCAAAATCAGCCATCAGAAAACGACTAACTGGGGTTATAAATGGATGGACATGGTCGGCAGGTAAACCATGCTAAGCTGGTACTAAGGGGCCCAAAGTGTGTCCAGAAAATATCCCCCAAACCATTGCATCTCCAGTAGACTGAACTGTTGATACAAGGCAGGATGGATCTATGCCTTCATGTTCTCTATCTATTGTCAGTGTAAGATCCATGCTTTTACACCAAATTCTGACCAGGACATCAATGATTTTATCAGGAAGTCTTAATTCCTACATTAGTTCGAGTGAAAGAGATATTAATGCACAGCATGGAAGTTTAAAGACCATACAATATTAGAATGAGAAGCCAAAATAGATGAGCTTATGAGCAAGCAGTTGGTGATGGTGGGGAGGAAGAACTCCCTTTTAAGAGGCTGAGACATCAGCTTGTGCTGTTTGAATTTTGAGCTGTATTGTCTTGCATTTTTAAATGCTTTAATTTTCCTACAAAATGTGCTTTATAATTGTTCTTGGTAGCATGTTAGTGCTACGCTTTTAGTTTAGAGCAGAGCCACAGAGTCATGTTTCAACTGTGTCCCAGAGATAGGTGGCCCCAAAGGCAGGATATGTGAAGGCAGGAATTAAAGAAAAACTGAGTAATATACAAAATCCAAAACCAAAGAGTGAGCTGGAAAATACAGAACCACAGAGTTCTAGGTAGGCTTGGAAACGTTGGGATTACAGAGGCTAGAAACACATAGCTAACGCAGACAACACAACACTGAACACAGGGAGGGAGAACCAATAAATACACATTAGATAATGAGGGGAGAGGTAACTGGTGGGATGCACAAAAGAAAACTGTGAACAAAAGGCAGGGGGAAAGTAAAACTGAACACAGAACACACACGACAAAGGTTACCACAATAAAACAGGAAATAACTAAATGGGGGAACATCAGAGATGGAAACATGACAATACATGGGGAACATAATGGAGAAAGTTTTTCAGAGACACTTTTTTTAATTCAGGGAATAAGGAACAAAGTTTTGTTCAGTAATAAGTCCTTCCAAAGGAGAAGGACTTGGCTCGGAGAAAGAAAGACACTAAGCTGTCCCTTATGATTAATTCAAATCAGATGAAGCATGAACCTCATAGGAGCGTTGCTTAGATAATTACAGCAAAGGAGATGGGAGCAAATGTTGTCCTGCTGACAAAACCAAAGTCACAGGAACAATTAATGAAGGCAAAGAAAGCTTGATTATCGACCCCGGCACTGGCTTTCGCTCAGAGGGACAGCGGTGGTTTAACTCTTTGCGTGGTGTCTGCCTCTAATGTTAAATGTGGTTTTAAAAAAAGAGATATATTTATGGATGTGGTGTGGCTGTGGAATTCCGCTTTTGCTCAGCAAGCTCTGCAAACCCACAGTATATTGTTTTCTGATGGGCAAAGTGTTACCCAATGTAAATGCATGCTTCACTCATCTCTGTTTTCTCTTTTCTAATGTTTATTAATGCCTGACTTTTCCTCTTAATATTCAGGCCAGTGTCGCACTTTGTTAACATACGCTGAGTAGCTTAGGGACCTGGAATGGAAAGGTTTTATATGCTCACTTTATTCCGCTTGCTTGAAGTTCTGGTTTAATGCTACTGAGATCCAAATATACAGTAAACAGCATCTGAATACTGATGAGTAGCACATTCAGAAAAAAAATCCTGCAGTTTGCTGCAAGTAATGAATATTTTCTGTGCTTATTTAATGAGGCCTTGTTATATCATTCGTTATTTTTTCTCATATATACACGCTGTTACAAGAGTGGATGCTCACTGAAGTCTGTTTGTGAGGAGCAGCCAATCAGGAGAAAAGTAGACTTAAAGGGAGGAGGGAGGGAATCACACAAAGCTACATCAGTAGAGTCCAAGAATAAAAACATGGAGCTCAAAAAGTCCCCTTTAACATCCCCATATTAGGTGTCGTGCGTGAAACAAGGGACTGTTGTTGCCAAATTGTTTATCTGTTTCAAAATTTTTCATTAATTTATTAATCAAAAATTTTTTGGTTTATGTTCATTTAAAAGGAAAAAACATAATGCATATTTTGAACTTCCAGAATGACAGGAAGAAGTTTTGTTGTTTTTTTTACATTTATATGTGATTTTATTTTGAAATTATAGGACAGGACACAGAATAGGACAGGACATGGATAAAGAACAACACTAACATGAGTGTACAGGTGCATTCACATGTGGTTATGTTGTGTGCATGACTGTTCAGTCTGGAACCACAATAATAATGGAGGGTAGGGGAACGTACTGATGATGTGTCTGCCCCGAGCCACTGGCACCGAGATAAGGTCACCATCAGGTGGTCCTGCAGTGACTCAGCATGGTAAGGTCGGCCAGAGCATCAGTATTGTTGTTTTCTAAAAAAATTAACTTTTCCTCTGTTTTTTAATATTTACTGTGATTGTTGTGTATTTGGGTTGTTTAGACTTATAATATGCAAATCTGAATCATCGCCTGACCTTGACAGAAGAGAGTTGACCCACTGCATGACCTGTTCCAAGAGACTAGCTGAGAAACTGTAAACAGTTCCTGGCCTTCCTTATGCTTCAGACACTTGAGGATCCCCTGGAGCATAATGGATCCATATACCATAGATCAACGCAGAATTACATAACTTGACAGGAACATCAACACCAAGGCTAAAAATCATGCAAAAGTAAAAGATCCTTCCAAAAATTCCTGCATTCAGATCCACATTGACTGCAAAAGCATTTCTAAATTGGACCAAACCCAACCCGACTTACTGTAAAATATAGTAATATAGTAACTGAACTGAAAGGGTTTAAGTGGACAAATAGATTAATCAATTTGAAATAATAATAGCTGGAGTAGCAGTAAAAGTAGTAACATTAATAATGGTAACAATTTAAAGATTACTGTACATGATGTATTATAAGCAGAATAACATCATCTGTCATTGCCTTCTCCTCCTCATCCCTTAAAAGTATTCAGTTGCTATGTTTAGTAAGTTCCCAGCTTGGTAGGGTTGGGATTGTGGTCCTGGTTAAAAGAAGTCACCAGTGGTCTAAATCTGATGTTCTGTTCGAGCAACCTTAAATTCATCAGCCTGACAGCAGGTCAAACTGTGATTTCTCCGGTTTTTACTCGCCTCCTTTAGGTGCTGCCTCAGAAGTGACCGTACCTCATCATGTCTAACCTCAGGATGGAAGATTTATAGCACCACTCCACTTGAACACAATCACGGAAGCTGAGCATGTTTACCTCGTTTTCAATTATTCATTGACGTGTTTAATTCTTTCTCGGCCGTCTATGAGGCTCCCCGGGGCCCGAGTGTAAACAGTGCTGTGAGCACGTGCTCTGTTTTCGTCTGGCTGCCTGTGAACTCTGTCAGGGGCCTTTAGTTTGACAGATGGAGAACCTTAGGCTCAGATTCACCGTGTCAGTCTGTCTGAGGAATGAGATTTCGAGACGGGGCAACGTTCCTTAGACTGGGTATTTTTGGAACAAACAATCAAACTAGATTAGAATGTGAGTGTATTGGGCACCAATGTGTTTACTGTTACACTGCAGCTCAGAGCCTCAAACTTTCACGCATACATGGAACTGTATTTTCTGCCTCAGTTCATTGTCCATCCTCCGTAAGCCTGCAGCCTCCAGCGTTCCAGTAAACTGAGTAAATAATTAGATCAATACGGGTATCATTTTTTCCGAGAAATCAACCCCGCAGGCTCACACTGCAGTATTTTCCCCTCTCAGAGCAGCATCGTTACTCTTAAATGCATCGCTAATGACCTCATCTATAAACTGCTGCGAAGCCGTCTAAATTAGAGAATTATGACTTCCAAAATGTCAGTGCTAAATATCTGCTTCTGTACTGCACATCATGAATTTCAGAATTTGAAATTCATGCCTCCTCTGGTGCTTAAAACTATTAGAACTGGAAAATTTCTTCTGACTCTCTTTTGCTCCCGGCTCCTGCTGTGCACAGACACAGCTTGAAAGAGATCACACCAAAAGAAACAGACCACATTTGTGAAGAAAAAAAAAATAATAGAAAATGTACCCTATGCTGCCCTCAAAAAAGACATTTTACTTCATCTCTGTAGCTATTATGGTTTCTAATACACACAGCTGTTCAGTTGTAAGCTTTCCTGCGCAACTCCTGAGGACTTGCGCACTTCCTAATGAAAGATGTACCATTGTTCATTAGGTAGATGATACATGAGTTTCTCATTGGAGGCTGTAGCACTCCACACCTCTGGTTATCACCCACATTTGCAGATATTCAAACACATCTGGTGTCGCGCCCACTGACAGCTGTGCACACAGAAGTGCAGAACATCATTTGCCGCATATCTGCATTCAAGAGTGTAAAAAAATGACTTTAAAAACATTCCTATTTCTATTTTTACTCATGACACTTGGATTTTAATTTACACTTTACACCTCCAGTAAAAGTAGCAAAGGGTAAACCTTCAGGGGTCCAAAACTGGACTCCTAATATGGTCTTCTTGGTTTATCTGATAATGCTCCAAGCTGCAGCCAACGTAGTTGAATTCTCAGTATGTTTCTAATAGAGGCATTGGGATATAGAGATGTTGAAGTCCAGCAGGAGCAGCAGTGATAACGAACTGCAGGGGAAGATCCCTGGTTTGATTCCGGCAGGAGAGACAGATCCCTTTGGGCTTGCATCAGGAAGTCCAAATCAACCAAATTAAGTGTAGCAACCCTAAGGGGGCAGCTGAAAGTAGACTATGTTGCTAGAGGTATTTACTCACCCATCAAAATAATTGAATTCAGGTGTTCCAATCACTTCCATGGCCACAGGTGTATAAAACCAAGAACCTAGACATGCAGACTGCTTTTACAAACATTTGTGAAAGAATGGGTCACTCTCAGGGGCATTTTGGACAATTTCATGCCTCCAACGTTGTGGGAACAGTTTGGGGATGGCCCCTTCCTGTTCCAGTGTGACTGCACACCAGTGCACAGAGCAAGGACCATAAAGACGTGGATGAGCTAGTTTGGTGTGGAAGAACTTAACTGCACAGAATCCTGACCTCAATCTGATTGAACAGTTTTGGGATGAATTTGAGGGGAGACCGCACAAATGTCCTTCTGGAAGAATGGTCAAAAATTCCCATGAATACACTCCTAAACTTTGTGGAAAGCATTCCCAGAAAGGTTGAAGCTGTGATAGCTGCAAAGGGTGGGCCCACATTATATTAAACTCTATGGATTTCACTCAAGGTCATACGCATGCAAATACTTTTGGAAATATAGGGTCGCTTTTTATCAATTTCTTCCAACAAGATAAAATGTGCATTCAGGAATTGTTTCATTGCATATTATAGCAGAGATGGGGAAATTGTGGCAATCTGACATATTCATCATGCAAAAAATAAGACAGACTTTACACTTTGGAAAACATAACTGGTTTAATTTTGTAATTATTTGGTTATACTAGTCTCTATATGTGAAGTGAACAGTGTGTGGCTATCTGTTCACAACAAAGTTACATGTCAATCAAATGCTGGCGTGAAAAACAGAAACATGCATTTAATTTCTCGATGGTGATCATCTGTTTGATATTTCTCGCTTTACCTCGAATGCTCTTCGACATACCTTGGTTGCAACAAGCCTTCCTGTCAGTTCGAACAGCAGTCTGGCCATTCTCCTCTGATCTCTGACATCAACAAGGTATTTTCACCCAGAGAACTCCTGCTCGCTGGATAGTTTCTGTTTTTCAGACCATTCTTTGTAAACCCTACAGATGGCTGTGTGAGAAAATCCCAGTTTCTTCACCAACGTTCTTCAGCAGGTTGCCTTTGTCTACAAGTCTAAATGCATTGTTGCTGCCAGATTGGCTGATTTGATACAGTACCAGTCAAAAGTTTGGATACACTCACCCATTTTTGTGAGTTGTGTCCAAACTCAAGAGGTAGTTGAGCAGGTATACCTAATAAGCGTAGGTGTATTTAAAGTCCTTTGACTTGTTTTAAAGATCATAATAACTAAAAAATGTATTCTCTTCTTGCTGTAATCTAAAGAAAGCTTCATGTTGAAACTATTACTCTTTAAAAATATGAAAAAGGCTGTTCGCTCTGCCTCTGACCCAGACTGACAACCCATCTAATCATCTGACTTCTCGAGTTTAGTCCCTGACAAGCACTCTGTTCTCTTCCCTCCTACAACCCTGTTCATTATAACAGGATGTTCAGTGTTTTTTTAAAAGCCCTGCACACATTTATTTTAAATTTAGCACACACATATGCTCAGTGACACAGATCTTGCAGCTTCCCTGTGACTCCCTGCTCCGTCACCCAGGAAAACATGGGAGAAAAATAAGAGCTACAGACAAAATGAGGACAGACTAAGCTCACATGTCTGAGGGTGTTTTGCTGAGAGAGACATGATGTGTGTGAGATTCATTTCAAAGCAGTAATTTCCCCACTCATGTGTGGGCACATGCGTGTGACTAAACGTAGGCTGAATCAGAGGGTGTGTGAATGAGGGAGTGCATCATCACAAAGGGTTGGAGTAGGAAATGGGTTTGTGCTCTGAGAATGATACGTAAATCTTTGTTGCAATGACTGCATCTCTTATCAGTGTAGTACACAGTGTTATTATTTCATCCTTGTGTCATTTTTATTCCCCGTGCCATGTTCTGATATATGCATACACTTCCTCCAGGTGATTTGGTTTCCCGGGCCATGCACCACCTCCAGCCGCTGCACATCAAGAACGCCAGCAATGGGACTCCGGTCCACCAGAAGGCCAACACCACAGTGCACTGGGAGCCCGAGGCCCTCTATACCCTGTGTTACTTCATGCACTGCCCGCAGATGGAGTGGGAGAACCCCAATGTAGAGCCATCCAAAGTCACCTTACAAACTGAGAGGTGAGTCCAGCAGAAGCTTCAGAAACTCTGGGAATCAAATGATTTGCACTGTGACCACTTTCAGATAAGCTCCAAGAGACCACCCAGCTGACTCACCTTAATAGTTTAAAGTTTGCATCCCCAGAGGAGAACTGCATAATTGATAGCATTTTTAAAAGATGAGCAATAATGCACAAAACATGTCGTCCTCCAAGCAAAACATCCTGCACTTGTTAACTTGGCCCATTGAGATTATTTCAGTAAGTTTACTTGTGCTTAACGTCTCCTCCCACTCACACTGTCTGTCTGCAGTAATGACTGTACTTCCCCTTTCTGTGTAAAAGGGCAGGAGCCTTTTAGTCAACAACAAGGGCTGACAGCTTGGGAAGGTTCTAGACTCAAACAGACCAGCCCAGGACAGAATTGAACCTTATTGAACCGACAGTTTGGGATTACAATGCAGAAATATATCTTAGAGCTTCTCAGAAATGCTCAGCTTAAACCTCAGTAGGTCCAGATAAAATGCGAGGTTCAATTTAAGGGTTGGATTCCCGCCAAAATTAGATCTTCACAGCGATCAAACCGCTTTTGCATTTGAGCGCTTTACATTTTTCTCAAACTCAAGTCATTAAAGTAAAATTCATTGCTAAAAGGTTTATATCAGATTCTGTGGGTCCATTTTCCTCTTATATTATAAATATGTTAGGTTATTTGGTGATTCAAAATTGGCCACAGGTGTGGATGTGAGTGTGGATAGGTGTGTGTCTCTGTGTGTTACCCCTGTGATAGACTGCTGACATGTCCATGTTGTACCCAGCCTCTCACCCAGTGTCAGCTGTGATAGGCTTCAGCCTCTCCTGAGACTCTAAGTTGGATAAGCAGTTAAGAAAATAGATGCGTGGATAGAGTGCAAGTGTCAGTGCACTTCAGGAACTAGCTGGGAAAATGCTCAAAGTTACTGTGGCTTGAGTTTCTCCCTCCATTCTCCAAAGACGGAGAATATACTGGTTTATTTGCAGGAAGCTACTGATTATGGATTAAAGGAAACCAATGATTGTCAGCAACAAAAGGCAAAAAGAAAGCTTAATGTGTCAAAACTTTTGACTGGAACTGGTTTTGTTAACTGTTGTGCTTTTGAAATTGTGACTTGAAAGTGTTTTGATCAACTTCGCACAATAAAAGGACTTGAAATGGGCAATCGTTATCCCTCTGCTTCAGTCAATTAACTATGCTCAGGCTATTTTTAATAAATTCTGCACCATTATTATTTCACAATTATTCCATAACAGCACAATTGTTGCACTTGATTAACACAGTGCTATCCACCTGCTAAAAATGCAAATTGGATCTTTACTAATGCTGCATTCAGAGAGAAAAATTGAGGAGTACATTTTTGTGTTGTATAATTTCAGTCATACGCAGAAATTAATAATCCTTTTCTGGTTTTGTTTTGTTGTTGATCTAAACGAACTTGCATAATGTTACATGTCTTATACTTTTCAGTAAAAAAAAAATAGAAAGCTTAGATCCCAGTCTTACAGGCCTAAAGGCCAGTCAGTGAACCCATGGCTCAACTCATTCCCCAGTCGATTGGTCAGTAAATGCTGGAGGTTGCTCAGTAAAATTGGTTGCAAAGAGGCTGCTGCACCAACAACCTCCCCATGATTGCTTTACTCTATAGCAGATTGCCACAGTTGCCTATATTTTGCATGGCAGATGGCGACTTGTCTGCAAATGTTCCACAAGTACATGCCAGGCGAAACTGTAAAGAGTGTGACAGAAATGGATAACGTTCACCTTTAAAGTAAAAGATTGCTTCATTGCTGCAGTCAACAGATTTCAAAAGGCAAACTTTTATTTTGAAGGTGAACTTTTTCGGTTTCGCTACCACCTAGGGAGTAGTTAGCTTAGTTTGCAGACAATTCTAAACCTTCCATGCAAACTATGAGTGACTGTGGCAATCTGCTATACCAAAGCAATTGTAAAGAGGTTTTTGCAGCACCGTATACCTCTTTGTGACAAATTTCGCTTATCAACTGGCAGAAAAATCCAGCAACCACTTGCCAACCCGTCAGGAAATATGAGTTTTCTCCTACCAGCAGTTGCCAGGGAGTCACCGACCAGTCTCTAGGCTTGTGTGACTTGGTCAAACAGTCAACTAGTAAACTTATGATGGTAGTTTTTGTCAAAAGATTAGGTCAGTCTAGTCCAGATCAGTCCACTGGGCTAGCAACAAACTAGAGGAATCCCTTCACACTCTAACATGTGTTTCTTTGTCCTCAAAACAACATGCAAGACAAAAGGCAAAACACCCAAATTGCTGTCCGTGTTGGTGTTTAGGTATGCTCATCCTTCCAAAAGCATCGCCACTGTCGGTCCGTCAGTACATACATTCCTACACTCTTGCACAAGTTTTTCGCCCCACAAGCGATCTGGTAAGAAGCTGTGTGTGTTGCTCAGCACTGACACTTCCCTAGGCCTTGAGCAGATTGATGGAAACCAGAGGGACTTCACTTGGATGGAAGGATGGACAGATATTCCAACATCTTTCCTCCGCTCTGAAGAGATAAAAACTCAATCCTGACGACCCCCGGGAGCGCCAGGAATGTCAGGCTGAGTGACATGTCAGCAGGTTCAGGACCCTAGAGAGAAAATTCTCTATTTAGCATTCAGCTGAAAGGTTGAAGACAAGTCAAAAAGAGCCTGAAAGACACAGCAGGATGAGGGGGAGACAGAATATGATCAAATAAGATAAGATCATCTGTTAAGGCTGTTTTGAGAAACTTCAGAGGAGCTTCTGTGAGGTGGAAAATTATTACTGCGATGACTTATACACCCGAGCTTTGAATATTTACCTGATGTTTAATTTGATTTAGAAGAAGAGAAGTGGTTTATCACTACAATTTGTTAGGTTTATGAGATAAGGAATCAAGAGGAAGTAAAAATGGTAAAAGAGCTGCCGCAGGTTCTTTGATATATTTGGTAATTTGGACCAAACATTTACTCTTTTACACCGGCAGTTCTGACTGTTGTATGTCGCTGTAGGCCAGCTGTCTGCATCGATGGATAACATTTCCTGCAGTGTTTTCATTCCAGAATTTGTCTCCCTCTTTTTCAAACATTACACTGCAAAATATTTCTTTCAAAGACTCAGAGAAAAGGGAGGATGTCTGAGTTGCTACGCAGAAAGTTAAAACCTTTCTGCTGCTTATTGTTGCTAGTGTGCTTAACTCTAAATTATGTAATTTTCACTCTAAACACTAAGTATTTTCCACTTTTATATTCA
>VUQJ01000693.1:6951-19503 GCA_015108635.1 Andinoacara biseriatus
ATCATATATTTGCCTGTAATGAGGGTAATGTAGCCTGATAGTTATGACCATGGAAAGATGGCTGGTGTTAAATGGTGCTTACCCGAAGCAACTGTAAGGCATGTGATGATGTGCGATAGGTGCCGTGCACTTAGATGGTGGTTGGAATGAAAATCAAATAAGGTAGTGTGAATTATCTACTCGCATTCTTCTTGGTATAGATTGGATGCATCAGTCTCATGCACTCATACACTTGCGTTTTGCTAAAGGCATCTCCCATTTTTTAGTTGTCTGCTCTTCTCAAAATGAGCCACTGTTCTTTCCAGCACTGTTTGATTTCTTTCTCTTCACTCTCCCTTGGTCTTCGCTGCTTTTCTTTTGCTGAGTCTCAACTCTTCTGGGATTCACACAGAGAAATCAATTTTGCCTGGCCTCTTTGCTGTTGGAAAGGAACATAGGCATATATAAATATTCACATGCGGCTATTTCAGATCCTCAGCTTAGGGACTGAACTAGTGGATGAGCTGTTCTACTGTTTGATCATGAAGCTTGCATACATCTGTCTCTGAATGTTTTCTCTCGTTCCCTGTGCATCCTTCTCTTCTTTAATTTTCTCCTTCCATTTCTCTGATTGACTTTAACAGCATCTGTTCTGTCTTTTGATTTATTTTTTCCTTTCTTTTCCAGACTCTTCTTATACTTCCCTTCTGTCAGTTACCATGCTTCTCTCCTTCCCTTTACCGTTGTTCTTTTATTCTTCCGCACTTAAGTTTTAAAATCTTTTCTAAATTTGAACTAAATTTTCCCTTCTTTGTTCTGACCTTCCTAACTTTGATATTTACTTCCTTTCTATCATTGTAATCAATTCATCAAGTTCTTGGTTTTTTGTAGTGTTGTGAAAAAGTTTTTGCCCTTTTTCTAATTTCTTTTTTTTTTTTGCTTATTCATCACACTTAAATATTTCAGCTCATCAAACACATTTTAATATCAGACAAACATAATTTTAGTAAATACAAAATGCAGTTTTTAAAATGATAATTTCATTTATTAAAGTAAAAACATTATCCAGACCTACCTGTAAAAAAATAATTGCTGCCTAAACCTAATAACTGGTTGTGCCACCCCTGGTAGCAACAACTGCAATCAAGCATTTGTGATAACAGACAACGAGCCTTTCATGTTTCTGTGGAAGGATTTTGGCCCACTCTACTTTAGAGAATTGTTCTAATTCAGCCCCCTATGGAGGTTTTTTTTTTAGCATGAACAGCCTGTTTAAGGTCATTCAAAAGCATCTAAATCCGATTGAAGTTTAAAGTTTGGACTTTGACACGGCCACTCCACAACCTTTAGTTTTTTTAAGGCATCCAGAGGTGGACTTGCTGGTGTGTTTCAGATCATTGTTCTGCTGCACAACCCAAGTGAGCTTGAGCTTCAGGACACAAACTGATGGCTGGACATTCTCCTTCAAGATTTTCTGGTAGAGAGCAGAATTCATGGTCCCATCAATTACAGCAAGCTGTCCTGAAGCAGCAAAGCAGCCCCAGACCATCACACTACCACCACCACCTTTGACTGTAGGTCTGATGTTCTTTTTATGAAATGCTGTGCTAGTTTTATGGCAGATGTAACGGGACTCAAATCTTCCAAAAAGTTCAACTTTTGTCTCATCAGTCTACAGAATATTTTCCCAAAAGTCTTGTGGATCATCCAATTGTTTTTTAGCAAATGTGAGATGATTGTGTTTTCTTTTGGTCAGCAGTGGTTTTCTCCTTGGAGCTCTCCCATGGATGGCATTTTTGCCCAGTGTCTTTCTTATTGTTGAATCATGAACACTGAGGAAAGTGAGGCCTGCAGTTCTTTGGATGCTGTTCTGGGTTCTTTTGTGACCTCCTGGATGAGTTGACAATGCGCTCGTTGGTAGGGCGGCCACTCCTGTGAAGGATCACCACCCAAGTTTTCTCCATTTATGAATCACTGGAGTCCCAAAGCCTTAGAAATGGCTTTTTAACCCTTTCCAGACTGATAGATGTCAGTGACTTTGTTTCTCACAGGTTTTTCTTTAGATGAGTTGCTTTTTGAGATCTTTGTCAGACAGGTTCTATTTAAGTGATTTCTTGATTGAACAGGTCTGACAGTAATTAGGCCTGGGTGTGGCTAATTGAATTGAAATTGAACTTTCAAAAAACGGTGGTTAATCACAGTTATTTGTGATTTACCACATTGTCAGAATCATTCGTTCTGACAATGACTGTGCAGTGAAAAAGGATTGGCCCCATTTAATATTTCTCACACATAAATGTTTCAGATCATCAAAAAACAAACAAACTTGAGAACAGATGAGAAACAAAGTTATTGACATCTATCAATGTGGAACGGGTTACTTTAGACTAAATAAATGGAGAAAACTTGGAACAGTGGTGAACCTTCCCAGGAATGGCCGACCTAAAATTACTCCAAGATCACATAGACGACTCATCCAAGAGGTCACAAAGGAGCCCAGGACAACATCTAAAGAACTGCGTGGCTTTCTTCTTCAGCTCTTTGATGGAAGTCATTTAGTTGAGTGTATCCCATTTATGAAAGCCAATGTCAGAACAACTTCCTGGTTACTTTTTACTGAAGAGCCTAAAGCACCAGTCCTATAAATGCAGCCAAATGATGAACATTAGATGATAGCATTTCCCAACCATCCCCACCAGACCTGCTCCCAACACTGAACTGACATAACCTACTTTACATTACCCTTCCTCACTCTGCTCATCCACACTAACCGAGTTAGATCACTCGGCCTTTCTGTCTTAAAAGGCACTAGGGTGTATTAAAATATCTTAGCACAACCTCACACAGAGGCTGAAGCTTTGGTGTCTCTGACCTGCAATCAGATGTGGATCCGCGTTATAAATGTAAGCTGTCTCTTCCAGGGTCCCCATGGCTGGGGAAAGGAGTGCTTTTATTCTATAAAATCTCTCTCCTCTTACATCATTTAAGATTCTTGCAACACTTGAAGGATGCTCATGAATTGCACATTCTTTTCCTTTCTTTCATTTTTTTAAAGTGCCTGAGTATGTGGTGTTCCTCTGCTTTTGGCAGTGGGTGGTAGATGGTGTAAAGTGTGCTGCAGATGGATGAGTTTGTCGCTTTGTTTTTCTGTGAGATTAGAACCACTGCAGAGACCCGTGGTGTCACTTCTCTCCATAACTGTACTCAGCGAGACAGATTAGCATCTCATTAAAATGAATTGGTCTAAACATCTGTCATTTCCTTTATCCCTTTATCTTGTTGTTTTCACTGCTGGTTTAGTTTTTGTTTTTTGTTTCCAGCCAGTTGCATAAGCATAGAGAGTGATGCAGAATTTTGTGCAGTGTTTTGGAAGGTTCTGACAGCCTGATATCTTCTTTTTTCAATCTTAAAGCTTAGGCACAGTAGAAGTGTGACTGTACATAAAAATCACATTGAAGCTTTATTTTGTGCACTTTCACTTAATTTTCAAAAAATGAAAATCTTCACAAGACCTCTATTGTCTCAAGTTTTTACTTAATGTTAAAGCATATTTCATACTGTAAATATATTTATGGCACTGCCACCCACTACTTCTTTCTTTTGTGTCCATAAAAATGAAAGAAAAATTGTTTCTGTAGTCACTAATTATTAGAGACTGTATTACCATACCATTGTACTATACAATGAACAATTAAATGCATATCTAGTACCAAAAAAAAGAAAAAATTTAGACATTTTGATCACTGAGGGTGTCTCTTCAAATTGCTGGTCTGTTTATTTGAAACTGTTATGTATGTCACAATATGATAAAGTTAGAGAATTAATTTTGGCACCCCTCAGATTTTTGCTGGCACCAGTTCAATATTTTTTATCTGACAGCATTTTAGTCCATGAGAAGGTATCCTAAATCAAGTATAGTGGTATAGATCAGGCAGGTCACTAGGTCTGCTGCAGTCCCAGTAGATCAGCTTATACTGAATGCCAGCCCACAAAAGCCGATGTCAGCTTTTACACGTCCTACTGACTGTCTCATATAGGGCATTCTATTTAAGCTGCTTTAGCTTGTTCACAGTTGCTCACCATCTGCAACCTGCTTTGCAGACCGCCTCCACCTCCGTGCCTCCTCCGGAATAGGAATAGTTAGGAATAGTTGTCCAGATTCATTAATGTTGAGTTCTGGGTTCTGGGTAGGCCGATACATGACTGCTAGTGTTCCATTGTGTGTTTTTCTATCCAGATATGCTTTTACTGCTGTGGCAGTGTGTGTAGGATTGTCATGCTGAAAAATTAAGCCTTTACCAACCAGATGGTATTGCTTGGTAGATCAAAATATGACAGTACCTTCCTACATTCATTATTCCATCAGTTTTGACACGATCTCCAACACCACTGGCTGATATGTGGCCCGAAACTATGACCGAGCCTCCATTTGTTTTACAGATGGCTGTAGACACTCACTGTACCTCTTTCCTGATTTACTGACAATGATTTGAAGGAGAAATTTAAAACTTGGATTCATGACATCATAAAGCCTTGTGTAATTTGGCATACCCCATCATTTTCTCCCCATTTCTCTTCTTTACAAATGGCTTTTTAACAGAGATTCAAATCTGAGTTGCTGGAGTTTTTCCTGTTTCTTAAAGGCATGACTTTCAGAGACTGTTCATCTCCTGTAGATAGTTTTTAGACCTGCCACTTCTTCTTTTAACCTGTTTTCTCTTCGTTTTAATGGAACACCATACACTATGATATGTTTTTGACTATATAGCTCTTGTTGTTGTTGAAACTGTATTATCTTGGGTATTTTTCAAAGATTCACCTAAAGAAATGAGAACAAATTGCTGGTAACAGGTTGCTGGTAACAAAGTGTTTAAAACATATTTGCCCCTTTCTTTTTTTTTTTTTTTTGCATATTTGTCACACTTAAATGCTTCAGGTTATAAAACAAATTCTAATATTAGACAAGGATAATGAGAGAAAATGCAGTTTTAAAATGATCTATACCTTACTGGCTCTATGAGGAAAAGTAATTGCCTTAAAAAATTTTAATTATGAATTAACTGTGATTAACCACATTTTTGGAAAGCTGAGTTTAATTTCACAGCCACACCCAGGCCTGATTACTGCCAGACTTGTTGAATCAAGAAATATCCTAAATTTATCCTGTCTGACAAAGTGAGGTAGGCCAAAATAGCTCAAAAATCAACACATCATGCTACGATCTAAAGAAACAGCTGAGAAACAAAGTCACATCTGTCAAGGGTTACAAAGCCATTTCTAAGGCTTTGGGACTCCAGAGAATCACGGTGAAAACCATTATGGATAAAACTTGGAACAGTGGTGAACCTTCCCAGGAGTGGCCGGCCTACCAGAATTGCTCCAAGAGCAAATCGACAACTCATTGAGAAGGTCGCAAAAGAAGCTGGAACAACATCTAAAGAACTGCAGGCCTCACTTGCCTCAGTTAAAGTCAGAGTTCATGATTCTCCATGGGAGAGTTTAAAGATGAAAACCACCGCTGACCAAAAAGAACACTTGACGTTTTTGGAAGGTTTGAGTCCTGTTCCATCTGGCAGAAAAGTAACACAGCATTTCATAAAGAGAACATCATACCAGCAGTCAAACATGGTGGTAATGTGATGGTGTGGGCCTTTTTGCTGCTCCTGGACTTGGATGACTTGCTGTAATTATTGGAACTAGGAATTCTGCAAAAATTCCTGAAGGAGAACATTATACCTTTAGTTCATTCCCTGAAGCTAAAAATCAAAACAAAACAAACAAACAAAAATGGACGAAGGTTTTGGAATGGCCTGGTCAGCTCAAGATGGCGTAATTCCAAATCGAGCGGAGACTGTGATTGGTTTCCCTTCTTGTGAGGAGCACAGCGTGTGTCCAATTGCATTTCAGTAAATAAAAACAGCAACAGAGGACTACAAAGCTCTGCTAAACAAAAAGGAACAAGTAACAACGAGCTTCCTAGAAATGTAGTGGAGTCGAAAGTACAATATTTGTCTTTGAAATGTAGTGGAGTGAAAGTCATAAGTACACCAAAAAATAAATACTCAAGTAAAGTAAAAATACTCAAAAAATGTACTTACGTACAGTACTCAAGTAAATGTACTCCGTTACTGACCACCATTGTCCATGAGTTAGGTTCCTATTTTATGCTCGAATGATTTAAAGGTCAGAGTTAACGAACCAAAAGGGAAAAAAACATTCCTATGATCAGGCACAAGGACTCGACAGCAGCCGCTGAAAGAACGTCAGAAAGCCTGAGGAACTATTACTCTAGACCACTGGGCCACATCACAAGAAAGTCTTCTCCTTGGAAGCAAAACATAAAGAAATGAGAAGTGGCTCAAGAGTTTTGCTCAGTACAGTAGCTCAGGACTGAGGTACCACCGTCTACAGCCTCATAGATCTGCTAACTCAGCTGTAGACTCAAAGCCTTGTTGTAAGCTAATTTTGTATGAAGCGCTTGTGGCATTCAGATATTTCATGAAATATATGAGAATTGGGCTCATTTCATGTTTTCTTGGTTGATGCTCTAAAGGTAGAAAATCCCTGAACTTAAGCTTTGATTTTAATAATTTTAGTAGGTAACCTTATGGGTATCCTTACCATCATTTCCTTTTCCCCATGGGTTTAGTATATAAGGAATGTCTAACATTGCTGCTGTGTGTTGAAGTAAATGCAACACAGGGATGTTAACACGCTCCTCCATTTCCTTTTCTTTCCTGCTTCTTCTTCCTGGCTTAAGAATCAATGTCAGGATTATGAGGACAGAGTATCGATCACAGGACGCTGTCAGCCACACTGAAAATGCAGCTTTAACAGACAGATGAAGCTGGCCTCAACATACATGTATTATTAATTTCTGTAGCGTTACTTTTTATTTGCTTTCTGTTTCTTTGCTGCAGTGGCCCACTTCCCTCATCATTAAAGTTTAATAATCCAGGAGTGAAAGGAAAATGCAGGTGTAGAAGAGCTGCATGGATTGGGGGTGTTTTTGTGTTCTTTTTGTGTTTGAACAGCTATTAATGCTTCATGTCTGTGTGTGTGTTCAGGTACTGAAGCCAGTGGTCAGTCCTGAAGTCAACCATGGACTGGGCAACAGAAGACTTATTAACTTTTCCCTGTCAGGTAGGCTGCCGACACCAGTCTTGCCACTTCCCTCCTGTCACCGCATTGCTTTTCTCTGTGTACTCACACTTTGTCCCCATTTGGCACTTCTCCAGTTTTTCAGGAATCACTGCTCCTCCTCGAGTGTTGGTCAGATTTTAGTAAAGTGTGATGAATTTGTCCTGGATTTGACTGTTGCCAAGCCTGACTGATATTCTGACATGCTTCTTTAATAATCTTTGAGGATCTTGCATTTGATTCACAGAATCAGATTTCAGGCCCCTCTTCCATGGAACCAGCTCCCAATTTGGATTAGGAGACAGACACCTTCTCTATTTTTAAGATTAGGCTTAAATCTTTCCCTTTTGATAAAGCTTATAGATAGGGCTGGATCAGGTGACCCTGAATCACCCCTTAGTTACGGTATGCAGCTATAGGCCTAGGCTGCTGGGGGGGGTTCCCATGACAGACTGAGTGTTTCTTTTCATTCACCTCTTTGTACTGTTTGCATTTAATCATTAGTTATTATTAATCTCTGGCTCTCTTCCACAGCATGTCTTTTGTCCAGATGACTGCCCTCCTGGAGTTTCTTCCTGTTAAAAGGGCGTTTTTCCTTGCCACTTTCACCAAGTGCTTGCTTATAGGGGGTTGTTTTGACTCTTGGCTTTTCTCTGTAATTATCGTAGGGTCTTTATCTTGCAATACAAAGCGCCTTGAGGTGACTGTTTGTTGTGAATTGGCGCTATATAAGTAAAACTGAATTGAATTGAATTGAACTGAATTTGTGCTGGCCATGTACGAGGGCAGGCAGGTGCTCTCAGTTTATGCTGATTCTGGATTCTTACCATGTCTTTAAACAACCTGTTTATGCTCGTTCATGAATCTAATCTAAGCACCATTGGGGTAGAAGTTTAAGCTAAATTTAAGACATTTTTCTAAATGAAGCCCATGGCTTTAAAAAAACAAACTCTGTGGACTTCTGTGGTGAAATTGTGCTGAGGTGTAGATCAGTGAGGGTAAGTAAAAAGAAACCTTTATAACTGTGAGTGTTTCCAGGAGCACAGAAACTGCAACTGATCTCTTTATTCAGATTAGTTTGTGTATCTTTGGTTTTGTCTGGTGGGAATCTTTCTAAATATATTGCCTCTAAAAATACTGTGTCTTAACAAACTACATTAAAATTGTTTTTAAGTGAGCAGTATAGGGACTCTGAATAAACATCTGAATCACAAAAGAACAGACAAAATGCTGTGTTTCAATCTTCAGACCTCCAGGCAATGGGACTGAAAAAGGGGATGTTCTTCAATCCAGACCCATACCTGAAGCTCTCCATTCAGCCTGGAAAGCACAGCATCTTCCCATCACTGCCACACCACGGCCAGGAGAAACGTTCTGGAGTTGTCTGCAACACTGTCAACCCTAAGTGGAGCACAGAGGTGAGCTGTCTCAATCCCTTGCCTATGCATGTGTTGGAATATTACAGGTAACTTTAGACACAGAAAGCATTCACATTACATCATCACTGTTCATCCCTGTCCTCGACCATGCCTGCAAAATGCAATCTTCTGCAAAGACATGTCTTAGTCGAATAAAACTTAAAGTCAGCTATTGTTTTTGAGTATGACTGACTGAGAACAAAGTAACATGGAAATGTATATGTGTTCTCTACACTACTACCACCGTCTGTGGCTCTAAAAGCAGCAGTAAAACAGGATATATGTAGATAATTTGTTTTGTTTTAAAAATTCAAATAATTCATTTTGCAACCTGATCTACAGAATGTCAGTTTTAGCCACAGTTTAGTTCATAGAGATATTTTTGGCTTGTTTTCATCCTTCATTCTTCTTAGCATTCACAGGCTGCAGCTGTCTCCATGTTTGATGTTATTCTCATCTAACTCAAGGTTAGCATAAAGGCATTCTTTCCTATTCAGACCAGATTGTGGTGGTTCATGCACATAATGTTTGTGCTCGTAATACAACAGTGATACAACAGATTGACTCCTCACAGAATGTTATTAATGGATTTCTGGCTATTGTGTCCAACCCCAGAGGGATATTAAAGGTATGACAGAGCCTCTGTTTCAAGTGATGATTAACATTTGTTTAAAATGTTGATCAAATGATCACAAGGAGACACAACGTGGCCCAAAAACAGATACAAAGAGACCCAAAGTAATGCCAAAATGAATAAAAAAGTCATACAAACCAGCTGCAAAAAGAGGCAAAGATACAAGGGGATAAAAAAAATGAACAGAAGCAAATGAAAAAAAATCTCTTAAATGTCTACAACAAAATGAAGAATGGTAGCAAAAAAGCAAAAAAATAAATAGACTAGAAAGAGATGTGAAAACAACAGATGGATGGATCCAAACTAAAAATAGATTTAAAATGAACACAGATAGATGCAAATAAGATGCAAAATGCCTGCAGGAAGACACAAAATCATTATCACTAGATGCCAAAGACACTGAAATCAATGAAAAAGCACAATCAGTACAAAGAGATTGAAAACCAGCCTAAACAGACTTAAATCCACTGCAGTCAGAGACAAAATGACCGCGAAGGTTTTCACCACATTTTAGTCTTTGGATGACATTGTCTCTTAATCTTTCCATGAGTTGAGATAATCAAGTTTTAGCTCAGAACTATTCCAGGTCCAAATATATACAAAGTTGACCTACTGCAGTAAATAACTGCATGCTGCCTTCTAAAAATATCATTTTCAGTGACAGTAAAATCAATTTAGCCTTAAAATGTGTTACTTAATATAATATCACACTGAGCACAACTTAAATTGGACAAGTGGATTTTTCTCTTAATTAAATTAACACAAATCATGTGTGTCAAAAGCATAATAGATGAATGTAGCCATTATCACATCCTCCAGTAGATTTTTACTCCACATGTTAAAGAGTTTTAGCCACTGTCACTGTGTTAGTGACCATATTTGGATGAAAGGGTGAAGTACTGTTATAGCAAACTGCATTTCTGCACTGGAGCAAAACACAGACACAATTAGTAACAGACTAATAAAATACTGAGCAGATTTCACTGACCAAAGCTGAAGCATTAATTTCTTTGATGGTGCGTCACACAAAAAGCCATAATATTAAATGTTATCAATTATTAGTCTTATTAATGCCTTGTGGCGCTTTGGTGCAGTGGTTAACACATCTGCCTTACACACAGAAGATCACACAGGAGACACAAACCCAGCCTCATGGGTCACAAGCTGGTGTACTCCCAGTACAATGTGTCGAACATTTATTTTGTAAAAACTCCCTCGATTTGTATACAGATAAATAAAATATTTTTGAAGGAAAATTCCTAAAAAAAACTCACAAGTTTCTAACATAAATCCAGCAGAATGGACTGTACAGCACTGAAAAGAAATGACTGGGTAGTTCTTTGGTTTCAGGAGCAGAGTAAGAGGATCAATGTAATCCATGAAAATCACGTTTGCTTTATAGAAAAAAACTAAATGAGTTAAATGATTTTCTTATCCAGTACTTTTCCCTGGAAAACCACCTTAGTTTACAATCAGCTGTGGACAAAGCAGATACAAGAAAAAACAACCTAAAAAAAATTAAATGTGATGTTAATGTTCAAAAAGAGTTTATTGCCTCACACATCCAAAAATATATTCTGTGTCCTGTTGCAAGAGAAGTAGGATCACCATGGTCTGCAGTGCACATTCCGATAACCACTGAGACATTTACCAGACAGCCCCTCCTAGAGTGTATTATCCTCCAAGATCAATGCCCTACATCACAATTTTACTGAAAGTGATCTGGATGTGTAACAAAATCACCAGCCTCTCCACCATTTTTTCAAACATGAAATTCAGCCTGGTAGTTCATTAGTACTCTCGCAGACAGACAGTGATAGTATATCTTTGCTTTGGCTCTTACCTGAAGAAAGAAGTTGACCTGTGCAGTGGATGAGCTCTTCTGTATTGGTAATATATACCGAGAATGTTTTAAACTCAGTAAAAAGGATCTGTTACATGCTAGAATCAACTAATCCTAAGTTTGTTTGGCATTGAATTCAACACCCAACACAGTTCAGACAAAGACAAAGCCTCAACTTTGACAGCATTTAGTCCCACAGACTTTGCACCGTTGCAACATCAGTAGGGTAAAACTAACCTGTCTCACAACGGTGTCTGACCAGTCACAAATGTGTTTATCATTTCAGGGATCGTGAATGTCCACTGTCTCATTTAGAGATATGAAAGGTCAGAGATCCCTTAAATATGCCTTTTGACGTTGCTTTTACTGACTGTAATTTAAGTTTCACTATGGTTTTAACAGTCTCAGTGAGTATATAGTGCCGGATTTTTTTTTAGCTTGTTGCTCATTTATCAGAGTTCATCAAACAATTTTGTTTTAAATGATAACTTCATTTCTTAAGGGAAATCCTTTATCCAAAGGTTTATCACATGGTTGCATGTCCATGCTGTTAAATTGATTACCATGCCATAGAGCTTGACGGATTTATTGGCCCATATTAGCTATTTCTCAATCCATCGATATTATAACAACATATAAATAAAAATTAGAGTAGAGAAAATTAGAGCCTTCTTCCTAGACTCCAATTCTACAAGACTGCTCAAAGTGAGGTTTCTGAATTCATCAGAAACAGCATTAGTGAAGGTTACATATGTGGACTCATCTCTCTGCCTGTCTTGCTAGACCTCAGTGTAGCTTTCTATGCTGTTGACCATAATATTTTACTACAGAGATTAGAGCATGCTGTCTCAGACTGATGCTGAAAAACTAGTTCATGCATTTATTATTCTGGGCTGGACTATTGTAATTCATTATTATCAGGCTGTCCTAGAAGCTCCCTGAAAATCCTTCAGCTGATCTAAAATGCTGCAGCTAGAGTCCTGACAGGGACTAGAAAGAGAGAGAAGAATTCTCCCATATTGGCTTCTCTTCATTGGCTCTGATTGTTGGGATTTTCTCTGTTTTATTGCAGCTTCTGTACCTTAAAATATAAAGCACTTTCAGGTGACTGTTGTGATTTGGTGTAATATAAATACAACTGAATTGAATTGAAAGTTGGAATTTGGTAGTTGATATGTGTGAATTGTAAATGGCTGGCTGCCTTTGCATCCTTCAATTCAATTCAGTTTTATTTATATAGTGACAAATCACAACAAGGTGCTTTATATTGTAAGATAAAGACCCTACAATAAAGATAAATCATCTTAAATTGAAATCATTGACTGCTCTTAGAAGCTAACAGTTGCATTGGACACCATCCACACAACAGTTCAACATACTGTAGTCTATTACTGTAAACTTTACTTCATTTACTGCTAACTACCCCTTTGAGTTGCACTTACTATCCAGCGTACCCTTTGAATAACATGTAATTATTATCATTCACTTTGTGGTAAAAGGCCTTTCTCAGTATAAAACAACCAGATTATTTCATCAGC
>VUQJ01000693.1:22884-36750 GCA_015108635.1 Andinoacara biseriatus
TTAAACTACCAAGTTGTCAAAAAAAAATGCCCGTAATAAAAACAGAAGTAGAGGATTTAGTTTCAGAAAATATCTACACAGTAAAGTACAGAATGACATTTTAAGCAGTATATCCATGAGTTTGTCGGTTAAAGTGACACTAAGACTGTGCTTTACACAGATAAGCAGAAACATTATGACCACTTACAGACGAAGCAAATAATGTTGATGCCTCATAAATGCAGTACAAATTCACTTCAGACCATCAGTGGAAACGAATGTTCTGGAAGTCTTTTTCATGACCGCCCAATGTCTCAACTTCCAGGCTGGAGCAGAAGTGCTGATAATGCATTGATGCTGGAGTCCAGGCTTCAGAGCTGTTTTGTTGGTATGAGCAAGGCAAGAGCATATTAAGCTTTGGTGGTTGAAATGTTAAAGCATATAAAAACAATGTGAAAGAACTCTGTACAGTTGTCATAGCTGCAGTTACTTTTTACGCCGTGATCCTCATGAAGTAAACTGTACGAATACTCTGGGAATAAACAAGTGAAATAATCTTCAAATAAATGAAACCTTATTTCTTGGGTGTTTTTGGAGCTCCTTGGATCAAAGCCTGAGCTGCATGAATGAAATGATCCTACATGAAAGAATGAGGAGGCTGCATCGTTTGAAGTTAGTCTCAATACTGTCTGAAGCATAAAAAGCAAAATCTAGTGCAACATACATCAGCCACAACATTAAAACTGCTAACAGATGAAGTGAAGAACACTGAACATCTCTTTATAATGCAAGTTTTTGCTGGGAATCCTTGGGTCCTGGCTCCAGTGGATGTTTCTAACCCACATTATCTGTAGGCACAGATCACCCTCATTTCAGCTCAACAATGCACTTTCCACGCTGCAATCCCTGCAGCGATGGCTCGAGGGACTCAACAGAGCTCAATGTGTCTATCACACCTTCAAAAACACCCAGAGCTTATTTTGATCACGTTTCTACAGGATACATAGGTCAAGGCTGATCCATGGATACACCATTCCACAACATCCAGAGGATCCAGTGTTAACGTCCCAGACACCAAAGTGCACACCCAGAGGTCCTATGTCCATTCCTAAATAGGGTGGAGCTTCAGGACAATATTAAGCTGGTGGCTCTAATGTGCTTGTTGATGCCACCACCTCATATCAGGTATATTCAACCCTGAATAAAGATTTGGGCACAAGACATTTAGAGCAGCTCTGAAGTGCAGGTCAAAGACAGAGACAAGGAGAGGGAGGTCTTTGTGTTGACATGTGAATAATATTCATAAATCCAGATTGGAAGTCCTATTATGGATATTTTGGGATTAAAGGAGCTAACGGGTTTGTGCCAGTATTCATTTTGGCATTAAAGTTTTAGTGCCAGAAATTCTGAAGCATGTGTCAAAGAGCTTTAAGCTGCACTCAGTATTTCCCTCTGAATTTCATCTTGGTGAGTGTGAAAAAAGCTTTGGAGGAATTGGACAGCTGGAGTTCCTCCGAAGCACCATATAAGAAGCTTGGACAGCGATCAGACCCCCCAAAGAGACAGAGGGGAGACAGAGAACGGGAGATTATTTATTTTATACAAAGTACAAATGACTGAAAAAAAAGAGTAAATTAAGAGTTACATGGTTGTGATTTGTGAGCCTTGCTGTACAGAAGCATCTGTTCCTTTCCACTGATCTTTTTCCTCGTTCTTTGCCTCACGTTGTTTGAAATGCAGATATATATATCTGACAAGCTTCACAGCGATCTAGGTAAATCCTGGGGATCGATGTGCTGGCAGTGACTCTGGTTGGTTAAAGGGTTTCCTGGTTTTAGGTGTGTGGCTTTGAGTTTGAGTAATTTTGAGCAAAGAATTGGCACATTTGAGCAAGAAACAGTCCTGGTTCAGATTCAGCACTCTGACTCTAAAAGAATTTGGGCCATTTCTGGTGTTTCATTTAATGTTATATTTGAGTTGAGTTGTTAAAGTCGTTTTAAGCGTTCCCCAAAAATAATTTTTATTTAGTGAACATGTAAATATCCAGTGACTTGAGCATTATAATCTTCACAGTGCTCTCTCCTCTGTTTCTGTTTGTTTCTCCAGAGGTTTAACTTTGTGTCTCTGCCGACCGATGTCCTGGAGATCGAAGTGAAAGATAAGTTTGCTAAGAGTCGGCCAATCATCAAGCGCTTCCTGGGGAAGCTCTCTGTCCCTGTCCAGAGGCTGCTGGAAAAACATGCCATTGGGTAAAACACACTTGACATCCACATTCATGAGGTTTCTGCTGTTTAAAAAAATGCTGCAGGATGGCCATCAGCTCAAGAGTGTGCTTTTGCGCACTGATATAACCTGTAAAGCTGCAGAAGTACCCCCACAGAAGCTGGCCCACACAGGCAGTCGATGAGATAAATGATGTGGGTGGCTGTAAATGCTTTAAATGCCATGTGACAATCGGATTTTAGTAACTGCTATTTTTATTTTATGATCTGTATTTTTACTTTCTTCAGCCCGCTCTCTTTGTCAGCTTTTATTTTGCATGCTTTTCTTTCTAACCCTCCTCTGTCTCTGTGCTTCTGTCTCCAGGGATCGAGTAGTGAGTTATTCCTTAGGTCGCAGGTTGCCTACAGATCATGTCTGCGGTCAGCTGCAGTTCCGCTTTGAGCTGACCTCCTCCATTCACCCAGGTAACCCAGGCATAATACCATAAAGCAGTACAGACAGACAATTTATCTCCTGGAGAAGTTTAACTTCAGTGACCTGCTACATTAAATTTGTAATAGATTATGTAAGAAACTGAAAATGACTTGGATTTGAGTAGTGGATGTGCTGGATATTATTTTACTCTATAATATATTGTGTGACATAAAACTAATGGTGATATACTGATACAACCGTAATAGCCTCTTGCTGCCTACAAATGGAACTTGTATGACTGTGTTTTCAAAAAAAGGGATGTTAACTTCTCAGTAGGGCTGAACTCAGGCACGTGGTAGATGTCAAACTGACATCCACCAAAAATTCAGCTCAGGCACTTGTTTAACCAACTTAGCAAGTTTTTTGCTTAATAAAGAGGATCCTTGGTTACTTTAAAAACACAGCTGAGATGTTTGAAGGCAGCGACTTCAAAAATGAGTTTGTTTCTGTGTTTCTTAGATGATGAGGAGGTTTCATTAGTCATAGAGGCAGCCTGTCCCGAGGGTGTAAACGCAGTAGATGTCAACCATGCTGCTGATGCTCCCGATGATGACACACTGAGTGTGGGCCCTGACATGCCGGATCTTCCCTTGGATGCTCCTCCTGACTCTGAGACCTTACCTGCAGCAACCGCCACACCGAAGGATATCCAGCCTGCTGAGGAGGAGCAGGGTGAGGTGACCTCACAGGTGGAGCAGGGAACTGTGGAAGAGGAGACCACAGTGAGGGAGGAGCCCCTGGCTACTGTGGAACAGGTGGAGCAGGTGGAGAGAGACTCCTCAGAGCAGCAGCAGGAGGGCAGTGGGGTAGAGGGAACAGAGGAGAGGCAGCAGGAGAAAGGAGAGGAGGAGCAGAGAGAGGAGCCTGCAGCACAAGCTGAGGAGAAGGTTACAGCAGAAGGAAAAGAGGTTGTGGATGAAGCACAATCAGAGACACACTCCGACTGTCCTGTAGAAGAAGCAACTCATGATGAGACCACAAATGTGGAGGCTCCCACTGAGGAAAGCGCTGTATCCCAGGAGGCTCCTGTAGGCCCAGCTGAAGGGGCCCCACAGGAGGCGAGAGAGGGAGGAGAAAGAAGCTGTGAGCCCTGCTCCTGCCAGTCTCTCTTGTCAAATTACAACTCTAACGGCCATTCACGCCGTAAAAACCGCCCCTGCTCCCTCCCAGTGTCAGAGCTGGAGACGGTAATCGCCTCGGCCTGTGGCGAGCCGGAGACGCCGCGATCCCACTACATTCGGATTCACCACCTCCTTCACAGCCTACCCTCAGCCCAACAGAGACCACCCAGCCAGGAGGAAGAGCAGAGCGGAGAAGGAGACGATACAGGCAGCACTCTGGAAACAAATGCCACATCACCAATACTTAAAACCTCCAAAGAGCAGGAGGGGCAGGAGGATGATGAAGAAGAGGATACATCTCAGTCACCCTCCCAGGTATGGCAGTAATGAGCTGGTAAGACTACATGTGCTTTAAGGATTTGGCAGATTAAATGAAAACCCAAACAAACAGAAAACACTGTTGAATCATTCTCGATGTGTGATGTAAATCATAAAGCTTTAAGTCACTTTTCAAAGGGAGTTCCATAATTTCATTTGGTAAATGAACCTGTACTTATATAGCGCTTTTCTACTCTGAGCACTCAAAGCATTTTTTTACTATCACTTTTTTCCATATCTAAGCACTTTGTCTAACATTCACGCACACACGCACACACCGACGGATGCATCAGGGCAACTCTGTGTTCAGCATCTTGCTCAAGGATACTTTGACATACAGACTGGAGTAGTGGATGAGAAGTGACCGTATTTGGATCAGAGGATGGAGCGCTAAGCTAATGCTAGCAATCTTGGGTGCACACACACACACACAGAAATACAGTTACCTTGCTAATCCCAAAATCCTTCTTTGTAGTACAGGGCTTAGTACAGAGTTTGAGAGTTAGCAAATATCAGATATAAAGAAGGTCAAAGGGCACCTACTCTTCTCATTTCCAGCTCAGTATTTTAATTCTTGGACTGTAATAGAGTAACAGTGCATGATTCATCCTTTTAAATGATGAATTAGATGATTTATTTATCTTGTGCCCCTCGGTTCCTCTGCTGTCTGACACTATGTGGCTGTTTTAGCGCCTCTCTCTGTGAGAGCTGTGTGCCTGAGATGTGTATTTTAAGGGATAAGATGTGTATCCCCGCTCTACACCACATTGATGCAGTAATTCATGGCAGAGGAGCCCCAGCCAAGTGTTGAACTACCACTCAGATTGTCCATGTGATCAGCAGCTGTAAATTTTCTTTAAACAATTAAAATAGTCTATAGATAATTTTATTCAGGGGCAGTGTTGTCAAAAGAAGACTAATATTTCCATCTGCAGTCATTTATTTTTGATAGCATGGCTCTGTTCTGGACCTCCACACACTTATTAAGTGAGATATTGAATGAAAAGGCTGGAGATGGGTTGTAAAGCAGTTTGCAGGTGTGCCGCGAAAAGGAGCTTAAATAGCATGCCCGTTATGAGATAGTTAATTGGCACTTAGCACTGAGATCTGCTGGGATTGCAGCTGAGCTCGACTTTACAGCCTCCCTGAACTCACACAGTGCATGAGAATGCTCATTTTAGAAAGCTGTGGCAGGATAAATCCTGTTCCCATTCTACAGTTTAATTTATTGAACGGCCAACCCACTGATGCTTCTTCTGCTGTACATAATAAAAGATCTGTATCATTATACTCCTGCAGGTTCTGGGCTGTCCGGGCCCCTGCTGTCGACGCTCCCTGCCGCGCAGCCTCTCCATTGAGCGCCTCTCTGAGCTGAATCAGCTGTTGGAAGGTGAGGGGGTCGGGGGAGGCCATGCAGCAGTCAGGAGGATTTCTCCCTCGTGCCCCGAAAGTGAGGAAGGGGATTCCAGCAACGGAGGAGGAAGGAGGGTCGGCAGCAGCACTCACAGAGCTCCGGACGAAAATGAGTGCGAGTTTTGTGACACCACCTGCTACAGCACCTCGTGCTACAGCACCTCGTGCTACAGCACCTCGTGCTATAGCAACTCGGGCTATGAGAGCAGGGGCCGCTTCTGCAGCCACACCCGCCTGTCCTCGGTGGAGAGTAACCGGCTCTCCAGCAGCACTGTGTTCTCCTCCCAGGATGAAGATGAAGATGAGGAGAGCGCCTTTGAATCAGTACCTGATGCCAGCCATGGCCCTGAGGGCCAGGAGCAAGTCGGGGCAGGAGGAGAGAGGAGGACAGGGAGATGGAAGGAGACCAGGAGAGGAGAGCAGGGGGAGTCATCCGTGGCGGGGCCCAGTGATAGGAACAGCACTGGTGAGATTTCTACTTCTTCTATCGTCTTAATTCTGTCACTACCAGGCTTTCAAATTAGATTAGGAGACTAGCCAGGCAACATGTTCAGGTTTGCAGGAAGATAATGCTCCCTGGAAGTTAATGTTTGATGGTGACCTCTTACCTACCATACATAAAGTCAAGCAGGATTTAGAATGACTAATTCTCCTGACATTCAACTAGATCTAATCAGTACAACAGCTTTTAGCTAACATGCTCTGGAGACTGGGTCCTTCCTGGGCCTCCAAAGCAGCTCTGAGTCATGGGGGACTACGTAAAGGATATCAGTCATTGGGATTGGGAGTGTCAATGGGATGATGGAGAGAATTCTCTGAGACCTGTGGGTTAAAAGATAGGTCTCTGTAGATTGTGCTTGCTCAGGCTCGTGTGCAGAGTCAGATTGGGATATATGAGGTTTTGTGGCCAGCTCAGCACCTTCGATCCTGTGTCATGCTCCTGAAGCTTTGTCCATCTGGAGAATGCTGCTGCAGTTGGTTACCATGGAGTGGAGCCTGGTCTCCAACAGTGTTCAAGTGAAACCCAGATTATTCCAAGTAGTTGATCAATATTGTTTTGAGCCAATTTGTTAAGTTGTTGAACTTTTTACCCACCAGGCTTTCACAGAATGCTGAACCCCTCCCCACCTCTTTAACTTTTGGAACTCTTCGCCTCTTTAAGATGCTCTTGTTACACCTTGTTCGCTGCTAATTTGAAACGTGTTGTAGTTTTAAAATGAGCACAAAAACTGATACATTATTTTTTAACAACAGTTTTTCCACTGCTTGGATGCTTCAAATCACAAAACCCTTTATTATTTAACAGACAGATGAACTCAGAAATGTTACTTCATGTTTCAACATAGCATTACATCCATCCATCCATCTATTCATCCATTCGTCCATTGCTTCTGCTTATCCTTTTCAGGGTGGAAGGGGGGGGGGCTGGAGCCTATCCCAGCCGGGCGAGAGGCGGGGTACATCAAAGTTATAAATTGATTTGCATGTCAATGAGTGAAATAAGTTTTGATCCATGAGCAAAACATGACTTGGTGGATCAACCCTTGCTGATGAGCACAACAGTAATACATTTTTTGTAGTTGGTCACCAGGTTTGCACACATCTCAGGAGGACTCACTCCTCTTTACAGAACATCGCTAAATCCTCTACGTTTCTTGGCTGCTGCTTGGTAACTCGAAGCTTCAGCTCCTCCACAGATTGTCTGGAGACTGTCTAGGCCACTCTATGACCTTATTGTATTTCTTCTTTAGCTGCTCCTTTGCTGCCTTTGCACTATATTTGGATCACTGTCATGCTGGAAGACCCATCCATGATCCATCTTCAGTGTTCTGGCTGAGGGAAGGAGGTTCCTTTCCCTGTCCAGTGGCCCCTCAGTGCGTTGAAATCATCCTGTACCCTTAGCGGAAAAACAGTCCCAAAGCATAATTTTTCCACCTCAGTGCTTGTGTGTGTTTTTTGGGTCATATTCAGCGTTTTGCTTCAAACACGGTTTGTTGAGTTGAAGCCAAAAAGCTTGATTTGGCTTTAATCTGACCACAACAGCACTTTCTCACAGCCTCCCAGCCTTCTGCAGCCTTACTCTGAATTATTTAGATGTTCACTTGCAAACTTAAGACATGCCTGTACATGTGCCTTCTTGAGCAGGGGGACCTTGTGGGCACTGCAAGATTTCAATCCATTACATCGTAGTGTGTTACCAATGCTGTTCTTGGTGACTTTGGTCCCAGCTGCCTTCAGATCATTAATAAGCTCCTCCTATGTAGTTTTGAGCTGATTGACCACCTTTCTCATCATCATCTTCCCCCATGAGACAAGATCTTGTACGGAGCTCCAGACCGCAGGCAACAGTTATCACCAAGCGTCTTGTTGATGGTCTTGTAGCAGGTCTACAGTCATGTCCCTAATGCACTTGGACAGTTCTTTGGCCTCACCCATGGGTGGAGAGGTTGGAATGGACAAATTTGATTCTGTGGACAGGTGTGCTTTATACACATAATGAGTTGAGATTAGGATTATCTGTCATTGATTGCTTGCTTGCTTGATTGCAATGTAGCACATAGTCAGTCTGTGGGAGCCACGATTCTGGATGGGTTGTAGAAGATCAAATATTTATTTCATTCAATGACTGTCTCTCTTAAAATTAATCTACTATAAAAAAAATTGAGACTGTTAATTTTGTTGTCTTTTTAAGTGAGCAAACTTACAAATTCAGCAGTGGATCAAATGAATATTCCCCCACTGTAATACTAACAAAATACAAATAAATCCACTCTACTGAATCAGTGCTGATTTAATTTTGTTTACCACTTAATCTAACATTCTACAACAGCTAGGCTTGTACAGACACTTAAATGAAAGGAAAATTATTTAAAAAAATAAAATGAACAAGGTAACATCAGTAATACGTATAAGAAGAAAGAGTGACAATAAATGTTAATATTTTTGTTATTGTTGTAAATAACCAGCAGTCAGGTGAGACTGACTGACCTTATTTCACTTGATACATTTTCAGGTTTATACCATATTTGTACTTTTTATATTATTCCTCTTATAGACATTGAAAGTGGGTGATAAACACATGCATAACACAATAAGACTTCCCTGCACTGAAATGTAATTATATTTTCTTATTGTTTTTTGTTTTGCTTTTTTCCATTTTTACTTTACTTTGATCGGCTTTTATCACTTCTCTGATATTTAAGTTGTGATTCTTTTTGATTGTGTGATTATGAGAAACACTGAAGTGTCTTTGGGTTTTTAGATTTGGACCAGTGCTTTATTATTTATGCAATTTTGAGAGCTTGATGAAACCATTGTGTTTCTTCATCCAGATCTGAGACATAGACGTTTTGCTTTCACACATATTCAAATTATTTCTGTCAAGTGTGGGTGTTGCATTGAGGAGTGTTTTACAAGATCATAAATGGAAGGATTTTGTATGTGGGTGTTAGAAATATGAGATTTGGGTCTTCGGCCTCCACTATGATGATGTAAACTTAGCAGAAGACCAAGTAAACAAGGAAGTGAATGAGTAATGCTGTGATAAGAGTGGAATTTCTGCTATTTGCAGAATGAGTGTAACTGTGATGGGTTATTTTTGGATCAAATTGTTAGAGTTTGTGTTGCCCCTGTGGGTGTGTGTCGGACAGCTTACTTGATGCACCAGATGGTTTGTTACCAAGAACCATCTGGTCAGTTGTCCTTGGTAACTTCTTGGACAAGGACAGGCACTTTCAAAATCATTTGCAGGCTCTTAGTTTCTATCACAGTCTTACAGTAACCAATCACATCCCCAGCAAATGTGCCCATATAGGCCCACAGTGGGTTGCTGTGGGTGAAATGTGGGACTGTGTGGACCAGGGCAAACCCACACTTATACCATGTAGGCCCACTGTAGGCTGGCCCATGAGTTCCACATGGGATTTCTTTGAGTACGATAGCGAGACAGATAGAAGCAAGTGTCTTGCTGTGAATGATGACAAAATGTGCAGAACACGTCTCAAGGAGAAACCCCCCACCAACCTCAAAGTCTACCTGAGAAGCATGCAGAAGGTGGCTTTGGAAACGGCGCTGAACTTTTGCAGTAATTTATGAGGTAACCAGACGTGCACCTGACATGCACCTCTCGAGAAACGGAACTACACGTCAGGTCCACGTATCCCAGAATGATTGTGATTGGCCTGTTCACCACTGTCAAGCCCTCTCGTGCATTTCCGTCTATTTTTGCCTCACTTTTTTTGAATTTATCAGAGAGAATAACAAGGAATAATAATCAAAGCATCAATATAAGGACTCACAAATTCCTGGCGGAGAACATTTCTGTAGGGAGATTGCTGAAACTATCCGAATGGACATGAAGAGATGAAGAAAGTAAAAAAAAAACAACAACAAAAACGTAGAGGGACAGTTATGTTTACAGCCAACTTGCATACATAGCTCCTGCAAAGACCTAATAGTAGGTATCTAACCAAGCTAGCATCTCTGAGTAGCTCCTCCAGCTCCAGCTGACAGCAGCATCGTGGCCATGTAGCAAGGCGACAACCAGAATGGACCCTTTTGAGTAAAAAAATAATTGCATGCTAGTTAATATACAGGACCACTGCAAGCAGGAGGATGCACTGATAAATGTGTTTATTGAGACTGGGATGTCCACACCACTGACACACAAATACAAACACACACAGTCTTGAAAAGCTGTATTTGAGCATTGAGTTCAGTTTGTTGTTGTTTATAATGTCTGGCTGTGTTCTGATGTTACACTCCACATGCAAGTTAATGTTGCACTGAAGCTGCATCAGCATCTAGTGCCTGGCAGTCCAATTTATTCCTAAAGTGCAATGAGATTAATATTTTTATTAATATTTTACACATATAATAAATTACATAATTTGTTGAGGTCTTATTACAGTTACAGTTATTATAGTTACTCTTGCATCTTGAATAAAGTATGGAAAGCTAAAACTAATGAAAACTAAACTAAAACTAAACTAATAAAAATGAGCAAAACCACTATAAAAACTGATTCAAACCAACAGAATTAGGAACTATTACAACCCTGTTGGCTCCCCTGTGGACTAGCCCCTGCTGGTCTCACAGTAGTTTTACCTGCAGGGCCCCCATCATGGTTTCTTTGGGCAATCCATAGTTGGTTTGCTGATGAAAAATCCATATAGGAACCCCAAAGGGCAAAACTGTTGTTGACAAAACTGTTGGCCCATATGGCATCAGTGTGAGTAGGTCCTGCCCACACAGCCCCACAGTTTACCCACACCTACCCACTGTGGGCCCACACAGGCATGTTTGCTGGCATGTTATATATATATATACAGAAAAATGTGCCATTGTGAAGAAGATGAAACCATAGAGCATGTTTGATTACACTGTCAGAAATACGAGGCTTACAGAAGGTGACTGAAACCTCAGTAAATTCAGAAAAAAAACTAAACTGGATCTTATTGACATACTGTAAAAGAACTCAAAGAAGTTTCATTGTCTAAGTCAGACTAACTTGTGTGATAGGATTTGAGTTTGGGCACACTATGGCCTTAATTTACATCATAACCAACAATTTTTGTTTTTATTACCAATTTTACTCGGTTTATTTATTTTTTTAACTACAGTGATTCAGTTCTACATATTTTGACCTCTTCCACAATCTTGCCACAAAAGTGATGTTTTGTCTTTTGCAGTGTATATACAACATGCCTCTACTTGTGTTAAAGACATCTGATGCTGCATCAGTGCTTCTGCCTAGGTGATAAATGTTTCTTTCCAGTGGAGGGAAAGCTTCCTCATCAATGTGATGGTGTTGTATGGATTACATTTCACTCAGGCTGACTCCAGCAGATCTTATCACGTTCCCATCTCAGAGCGTGTTATGCCAGTTTCCACTCTGCATTAACACAAATTTTCCTTCATCCAAAGCACATAGCATTTCCCAAGCTGATGGAAAAGCTATTAGAGACTATTTCAAAGTAGAGTGCTAGTAACAGCATGTGTGGAGTTCAGATTGAAATGAATATTTTGTGATTTTTAGATATAAATTATTACTAGTGGTTTGTCACAATTTTATTGTTGTTGCAGAGTCTTTACCTTACAATATGAAGCGCCTTGAGGCAGCTGTTGTGATTTGGTGCTACATAAATAAAATTGAATTGAATTGAACATTGAATTGGATTACTGTTTTAGCTCAATCACATTAAAAGAAAGCAAAGAGAAACACTTAGTAGTGGAGCAATTAGCAGCAAGACTAATTGGATTATTTCCTGCTGTTGTTATTGGTGGTGGAGACCAAAAACAGAGCTAAAGGGAATGTGGTTCCTATTGGCAGATGGCCAGATTGTCTGTGTGTCTGCTGGGTATATAAAACATATATAAGGAAAGTGTTTCAACGGAAACTAAAAAACATTTTCTTTTTCAAATACTCTTGACTGCTAATTTAATAAAATTTTTTGGGTTATAATTACCGTTGTGGTCAGGCGTTTACATACAGTACGCTCATCATGGGCATACTTGTCATTGTAATTTTTTGAACTGTTCTTTGAACTGTTCTTTTTCCAGGCTGGAATGACTGTGCAGTATACACGTTTAGTGATTTTTAAAAAAACAATAACAATTGGGTGAATAAGTTTGAATTTATTTTGGATTTTCTCCAACCCACACAAGGTCAAAAGTGTACATACAGGCTCATAAACACTGTTACAAAATTAAGGGAACGCTTTGAAAACATCAGATGTTAATGGGAAATCATGCTGGATATCTACAGCATACTGATATGGGCTGGGTAATGTGTTAGAAACGAAAGGAAGCCACATCATTTGATGGAAATGAAAATTGTCCACCGACAGCAACTTGGCTGGTACAGCTGGTAGCAACTTTGCAGCAACTCAGAATGACACTCAGCAGTTTGCACAGCCTCTACATGCTTGAATGCCTGCCTGAAAACATTGAGGGATGCTCTTAATGAGACGACAGATGGAGTCCTGGGGGATCTCCTCTTGGACAGTCTGAGATGCAACCTGGTGGCGATGGCCCTGCCGATTCTGGTATTCTGGGAAGTACCAACTGGGCTCCACGGTGCCAGGCAGTGAGCTCAGGACCCACTAGAGGATGGTGCTGAAGGTTCTACAGTGTCTTTTAACTTGACAAGGTCAAGACATATTAACTTCTTATTAGTGAGCATGATTGACCACAACTAGTTCTTCACCCGAATAAAACACGTTTGTTTGACAGCCAGTGCAGGGGTCCTTATTCAAAAAAAGTAATTTGTTAACACTACTCGTTACATTACTGTCGCATTACTCTGTAAAATGACCTGAAATGCCCTGTCACATACACAGTTACACACACCAACACAAATCCCTGTCCTAATGAGGACACACGTACGATCTTTCTTTTAGTGTTTACATTTGAAACAGAAAGCTGACAACACAAAACAAAGTTGAAATATAGCGAGATTTCAGCGTGATCGCTGCTACTGTAGAAACATGTACCAGGAGAAATAGAAGCTAAAATGCTGAAGCCTGACTGCTCATCACTGCCTTTGTTACCTGTTGAAGTTCAGGGTCTGCCTGCTGGGCTCTGGGTTCTTAAATAGCTTTGTGTTAGCATGCTGTCTGTGCAGATGCTTACAAAGAGCCACAGCTGTGTTAGCAGTATAATCCAGTTGTTTTTGTCCTAGACGAAGTTTGCATTTTACCATGGCACTCGTTTCCTTTTGTGTAGTAAAGATAAAAGTCCTTATCACCACTCCTCAAAAGCTGTAGACCACTCCATTTTCCTCCTCCCAGCACACAAACTGAACTGTGTACATGTATGCTGGATGAAAATAAGAAAATAAGATTGTTTGATATTTTTTCCTTTCTATCTGTCCAGTGTGCAGATAACTGAAGAAATGTTGTAACGCAAGTAACAACATACTGTAATTGTAACTGTAGTCTAATTACTGGATTTAATACACTAACATGTTACATTACTGCATTACTGAAAAATGTAATGTGATTACAGTAATATATTACTTTGGAATGCATTACACCCAAACTGTTGTCAGCACTCACTGGATTGACCAAGACCAAGGCACTCTACGAGGGAGAATCGTACATTTACAGAAGCTGGGGAGGTCTCTTAGAGTCATTTTTAAACAACTGCTGATTCCAACGGCATCAATTCAGACAATTTTGGGTGCTTCATTTATTGGCTTCACAGGGGTTTAGTGTTTCTGCAGCAGTTATGGTAGCCAGCATGACTGAGGGGGACATTTGGGAACCCTCATTTCTATTTGAAAATAAAAAGATAGTGTTTGACACTATCGTTTGACATAGTGTTTGAGTGGTTTTTT
>VUQJ01000694.1:0-11571 GCA_015108635.1 Andinoacara biseriatus
GCAGACATTCTGTGGAGACCCTCACTCCTCTGTTCCACTGCCGCTCTGCATGCCAGATATCACCTCCCTCCACTGCCTGTTTGCTCCTGGCTTCCCTGGATTTTTCCCTCCTCTGCCGGGCTTGGTTCTGTGTATCCCAACCCCCTCAGCTCCTTCCCCTCTCCCAGCAACACTGGTTTTTTCACTGTAAGTAAACTAAGCACCGCTTCACTTATACCGTCTGTGTCTCTCCCTCTGTGAATCTTGCCAGTCCTCATGGGACTCTCTGCTTGCCTTTCTGTAAAGGTCACCACAAGCCCCTTGTTAACACAGATCCGAATGCTCCAAAGCTGCAAACCTCTAAAATGTCAGCTTTATAGAGGTCATACTTGCAGATGATTAATAATCAAGTGCCAGTCTTAATTTCTATGAAAGCAGTAAAGGGGTACTTAATTTTTCACACACACCACTTCTGGAATTTGGTTAAATAAATAATGACATGGTGCAATAACTGATGGGTTTATTGTGTTGTTCATCTGAGGTATATTTAGTTAATTATAAGACCTACTAAAGACCAGATGCTTTTTATGTTATAATATGTAAAACCTTAGAACTGAAGCAGGGTGAACTTTTTGTCTTCACATGACCATACAGCAAGTAAAATAGTTGTGGAGATCAAAAGCTCACACAAGACCCAAAAATAAAATTAAAAGCAGACCACATGTGTGGAGGAAAAGTCATCATTGTGGCCAATGTTATATTTAACATAGTTTCATCGCTCATAGCGTGAGGGGGAAAAAAAAAATGACTACTTGCAATTCTCTTCACAGCGGCACAATGTATTGCATTTTTAAAACTTTGTTTAAATCTGTTGTAGATGGCTTAATGAACAAACAGCATCCTGGAGAGATGGTAATACATTTTTGTTTTTTGTTTTTTTGATTTGACGTAAAAAAGATAATGTCATGTCTTTTAAACCTTTATCAAATTTGCACTTTACCATATTAATGAATTTGATCATGAGAATCTTTGAGTATTTTTGTACTTCCCAAAATATACAAATACTTTGGGATGACTGATCATTACTGTTTTTATTATAAGGCTTAAATCTGCATCAGCTATTTTTCCTGCCATGAATACTCATCCTCCCGAATTTACCTTCTTTCTGTTTATCAACCAAGTTACCTAATGAGCAAGCATACACTTCAATCACCTGGATACCTGCTACTGACAATATTCCTGGTGAGCTGCTTTTTATCTTTACACCTGTTAATGGAGAATTACATGCCAAATACTGTACCTGCTGTCAAAATGATCTATAAATTCTGACTGTCATGGAAATGTTGGATTCAATCCAATTCTACTCAAGGCTTTATTTTTTTCTACTGTATGATTTTTAAATACAATCATATAACTGGAAAGACTATGAAAAACATTGTGTGAATTTCCTTCTTGGGGACAGGTTTTATTGAACAAGATGTAGAGAATCCTCAAAGTAATGAAGTAAGTCTGGTACAAAGGCAAGTCCATCTGGCATCTTGGTTAATGAGTATTACAGCTGGTTTTCTTTATTTCCCCAGTCTGATACATACCATTTGTACGCCACCATCCACCAGGACCCAGCTGCATTATCCCTGCGGGATGTGACTTACGCCACTGTGCAGGCACACTGAAACAGACACGTTTGTTTACACACAGCAGATACTCTAGATGAGAGAATTGCTTTAAATGCAGACCTTGTGGTATAAACTGACTGCCACAAGTTAGTTTGACAGTACTGAATTCACCAAGGTTCACCAAATGATATATAAATATTAAGCATTTTCTGTTTAATATTCAAGATATTTTTGTAGCAAGACATGTTTTTTTTCTACTGGAAAATACACATCATATACATTTAAATCTTACTGCTATTGCACCTATATTTAGATACTATTCCCACAACACACACGCAAACATAAACATAAGGAATAAAGGAAACTGTATTTATTTGCAGTTACTCATCAGCTCTCCTAGACTGATTATGAGAATGTGGTCATTTTGCAAATAGTGTCAATGTCAAGTTCTTCAAGCTCACGTTCTCATGTTTTTACTCATGCATCTGTAGTTTATCTTTGGCTTTAAAACAAGAAAAAAAAGGATAATTTGCATGATCCATTACTGACAAGTGAAGTTAGTGAAAATACACTCTTTGATTTTGCTGTGTTCATACTAATTTTCTCTAATGAATTCGCACAGATTCAGAACAATTGGAAAGACCCAACTTTCGACTGGTACTGTCGATGTCTACTGTGAAGTATTTTTCTAATAAGGATTTGGTATTAATAACTGGTATAAAATATGGCTAATAGGATATAAATGAATTATTTGCATTGTGAAATGTAATCTTTAATGTAACTAATGAGTGCAATTTTTGGTGCTTTCCCCAAGTGGGAAATTCTATTTAAATTAGAAAAATAGAAGGTATCACATGTTCACATGTAATTGAAGTACACTAATAAAAATGTAAATTATTAATTGCATACTGACCACATTATGACTTCAAATAATGACTTTATCACATTTACAGGATAAAGCCTGTAATCTAATTTCTTTGTCTTCGTCTTTTTCAACTCTGTAATTCTACAAACCAAATTAATATACATTACTGTTGTTATAAACAGTGATCAGAAATTAACCCACACATAACACAAAACCCACAAAAAGTCTTTATTGGTGAATGTTGAAATGTTTTTATTTTTTAAAGGTCTGCAACTTTTGTTCACTGTAAAGCTACTTTAAAGTAAAAACTGTGCCTGTGTGTATTTCTACAGCCTGTTGAATATGATATATTGTGGTGCTTGCTGTGGTTTTCTGACTGTGTGTATAATGCGTGAAAGAGAGATTTACATAAGAGTCAGAAAGGCTGGCTTATGGTTTCCTTAAATTAGAATACAGAATTCCTTCATGCACTTTAGCGCTCATAATAGTGTTAATGCAGTTTTTATTACACCAGATTTAAATGTTTTCTCAGTACTATTCTGAAACCTTAGTTGGAGTGCTTCTTCTGGCTTTCTCAAAAAAAACTTTCACCTTCTTGTGTGACCATCCGATTTATTTATGTTAATAAACATTTGTGTTCAGAGTTCTAAGTTTTGTAACAGGATATATTTTGTGAGTCTTTCTTCCAGGATTAAATACCATCACATGTGTCTTCCACACATCTATACAAACCCACACACAAAAAAGCAGCATAATGTGGAAATGAAGGAAAATATTTATTTGGATTTATTCGTCAGCTTTCCTAAACATGTAGTTACGAGTATGTGGTCACCTTGACAAATGGCTGAACACATCAATGTCACATTCTTCAAACACACTGTGCTTAATCATGCATCTTGAGCTTTTCTTAAATATCTTCTGCTTTAAAGCAAGAACAAACAGAATGAACCATTTAAGATTTTCCACTGTCTCACTAATATTTTACATGATCCATTACTGACATCAAAGCAAATTCAGTAAAAACAAATCAATTGTTTTTAACAAAAAGGAGACTGTGATAGCACTATCAATTGTTTGTAATTGTTTACTGCCTAAATTAAAGGCCACTCTGCATTCTTTTCTCATTTCACAAAAGTGCATGTTACATTCTGCAGACAACAGCGTTCATATTATTCCTGACACAACAAATAAACATTTAATGTCTTACTATCATCCTCTGCACAACGGACGTGTCTTAGACTTTGATCAAAGCACTCTCACTCTTTGTTAGGCGTGCTGCGTTTCTTTCTTCTAATAAATTCAGCACACATTTAGAACAATTTTGCCAGCTGTCAGCGGTGCGATCTGCAATGCGCTGAACAAAGTCACCAAGCGCTCCCGTCCTATTCTCATTTTCTTTTGCTTTCTGCATTAATGGATGTGTGTCTCTGTTCTACTGATAAAGATTTTGTCTTTGTAGAGTGCTGCCTGTATCAGACGTATGAGCAAATTCATTACTGATCTGTCATGTTATGTATGTGTTTATAAGCATCCTCTTGTTGAGTTAGTCCTGACTGATCTCCAGTGCTGGTGCTGCTGCTAACGGTCACCTGCTGATGGTCGCTGTTATCAGAGGCAGCAGGGCTGCTGCTAGGGGACTGGAGAAGCGTGTTGCTGAACCGCACTCCATGGCATTTTCCTGTAAGAGACAAGCCATCATCACTATTCCTTAAATTATGAGGAAATCCACACTGTGTTTGGACTGATCTGTCTTTCACACACCGGTGTAGCTCACTTCATAAAATTACAACCTCCCTGCTGCTTTTACTATTACCATTTTAACTACCACCTCTAAAGCGCACTAAATATTATATTATTATAATATTGTTACAAAATGTTTCAGCAATGTCGTGTGGCATTATGTTAACACCATGATGTTTTCAGTCAAACTGGCCTGTCAGAGGAATCGACTACTGTAGCACGTAACCTCGTCTGCACTTCACCGCCAGCTTCACTGTGTACATGCTGATGCACACACACACACACAAACACACACAGAGTATGCAGATCAAACCACATTCACATACCTCAGGGTGGAAAGGATGACATGATTCAGGCTTTTTTCTATCCTTCTGAAACTTCAGTCTCTCGCATTTTAGTGACTCGTTGTGTTCACAGGTGTCAAGGGTGTAAAAAAAAAAGTCAACATGCTGTGAGTTTGAAACTCAACTCACACCTCACTTAGCCCTAACCACAGCTTCAAATTTATCTCTAACCGTTAGCCCATTGTCTCAAAAAATTTGTTCTGACAAAGAAATTCATAATGGTAATTTCTCCTCACAGACAGCAACACATATTTAACAAACAAATTGAAGGTTTTCCAGTCATGAAACGCCCGTGATCATAGAGAAAGGATATATATGATCTCAATGGGATCCATGGTCACTGGAGGAGCACTGCTGCAGTCGCACTTATTGTCCACAACAACCATGAAGAGGTTGCTGCTGGGAATCTGCTGTATGACAAAAGATCTGCAGCACAAACCCAAACACGGTCTGACTTTAAAATTGTATAATTTTGGATAAATATTAGACTAAAACAGGATTATTATTTCATGATTCACAGACTGTTCACATTGCAGTACCTGATGCAGTCATCACACTCAATGTTTCCCGTGGTTTCTTTGATGGTGCGTTCAGACACAAATGCAGGGTATTCTGTATCGCAGGGTACCATCATGGTTTTACCCCGAGATCTCTGAGCTGAGCGTGAAACAGAGAAAGTTTAACTGTTTGTAACATTCTCCTCCCTCTCTCACACACACTCAAATGCCTTTAATGGCCTTGAAGTTTTGGTTACCTTTAACTGAGAGATCAATATACCACCAGCTGTACAGGTTAAATTCTAGCAGGAAACTAAGAGAAAGACACAAACATAAAATATAATGTTTGCGATGAAAGTTATGTGGACAGAGTAAACCATACTGAACAAATATATTATTAAAAATCTTACATGACAAGTTCAGTCAGAAGCCATTTAACTACAGAAAATGGCTAAAAGACAAAGAAAAAAATAAGGTCATTCATTTCAGTTCATTTCCCACTGCTGCTTTTCACCAGTGTACAAACACAGCTAACGACAAGCTCTGAATCATGTTCTAGAGTCAGCACTGATGGTTTAATTGAGGCCAGAGATTATAAATATTCTTTGTTAGTTCTCTAGCTGCTGTCTCTTGCACACTTACATCTGATAAAGTGCGTGCGCTGTCGCTGCTCCCAGCATACTCTTTGCAAAGGGCCTGGTAGTCATAAAGAGTGATCCTGAAACCCACACAGCACAGCAAAAGGTCTCAATAAACTGATACTGTATGACATGTATGACAACATGCCTTTCGGGGTCTGGGTTTAATGTGCTCGATCACATGTTTCACTGTCTCGAACCTTTTAAAGGAGCCCATTTGTAAAAGTTTGTTCATAACGGCACCTTCCACCTCTCCAAAGAAGAGCCCTGTCTGAGAGAGAAATTATGTCAAAGCGCGCCAGAAAACATGAAAAAAAAAGGGATTTTAGCTTGTAACTATGTATGTTTTATTTCACGGTTTAATAAACAAGCATTCACAGAGAAACAGCAGATGCCAGCTGCTTTTTTAGGGCATTAGTGTGAAAATGGTGTGTACCACAGTGAGAGGTAACGGCTGAGACCTATTGTGGTCAGCTGCTAAATGTTATTGCAGTACACGCAGCAGGAGCTATTTGTTCTTTGTCTGCAGCTAAAATTTGACGTGGCTGTGTGAATGCTCTGATGAACACAGTGTGTGAGGGGTTATATTAACATTACTGAATCTCTGTGGGTTTTTCTGAGGCGAAAAGTGCAAAGCTGATACTTCACCTTTACATTTCCTTTGTAAGAATGAACCGAGTGCATCTCAAGACTTTATTTGCACACAGTACCTGAGACTGTTCCTCTGTAACAAGAATGAATCCATTGTTGTCAATGAGATAGCAGCTGATGTCCTGTTAAAGAGGTAAATATAAAGATCATAGTCGTATTTACTTATAATGGCTCTCAGTACAACTCAAATCAGAATTAAGAAGCTCTTCTTACCTCATTATCGCAGCTAATGCTGCATTTTCCATCCAGGGCTGTACACTGAGTATTAAAAAAAAAAAGGGACAGTTTAGTTTCATACATGTTCATTTGTTTGTGAAAACCTGTCCTGGCAGTTGGTGTGTGGTTACCTGTCTGCAGGCAGTCCAGAACTTCCTCTGAAAAAACTCAAGTTTCATTTGGATTCCCACAGCTGAGAGCAAGAGCAAACAAAGGTGAGCTTGAACATACTATAAGAGCAGCTAGAGACTGTAATGATATAACAGAATATTAGAGGTCATTACCAGCAACAATAGGCGATTTCCTGTCATCAAGGAGCTGAATTGCTGTGCTGGCCAAAACCACGCTCTTGTTTTCTAAAGCTGGAGAGGGAGAAGAGAAATAATTTTCAAGTTATAGTTTCTGCTCACTAGATGGCGCCCTATACCCAGCAACCTCCAAAGAAACCTGGTAATGGCGTTCAGCCAGGGTTTTTTTTTTTTTTTTTGCAGCCACATGACTAATATTTCCAAAATGGGTTCTGTGACAGAACATTTCAGGTTATGATGGTAAAGCCTGGGTGAATGCAGTCATTATTAACAGAGGAAAGGGGGCAAATGTCCTGGAGAGAGAAGCTGAGATCTCCATCCTCCAGATAGTAGACAGCACATGAGCCACATTAACGGCAGGAAAGCTGTGAGGGAGATGAGCATCCCACCAGTAAAACCCACAGTCCATAACAGAAAGAGGGACATAGAAAAAGACATTAATGCCTACAGCAACCAAATGAATTTGCAAAATGTACAGTGTTCAATGCTGCATTGAGATGAACTTGTATATTAGAAGATACAGAAAATTTAGCAACAATAGGCAGATAAACTCATGTTTTATGCATTTTTGTACAGGCTCATTTTACACGTCATAATGCACAAACATTAAATGCTGCAATCACAGGTTTTATCCTGCATACCTGTGCTGAAGGGGATGGAGTAGACAAATGTGCCGGGAACCTGCTCGGCGGCTCTCTTGTACCACAGAGGGAAGTGATCAGCATTAAACACACCCTCCTTGTCCTCTGCTGTCAGGAAATCTCTGCGGAAGCATACAGAGTGAAATTGAGGTGAGGAGCAAAGGATTAGATTCATCAAGCGCAATCATTGCTTCACCTCACACTGTAAGGAATGATTAGGGAAATGCTGAGCAGTGGCACTCACCTATTGGAAAGCTGATCAGTGGGCACAAACAGGTTGGTTCTCGAAAGACCCGTCCGTGTTCCCAGAAATGCAATCTCCACTCCTTTGTCTGAATTCCTGATGATGGAAGTCGGAGCGGTGAGTGCATGCCACAAAAACACATCTGTGCTTTGATTTTAAACACTTTCCCTGAGCATTTCTGACCGGTACAATGCTATGGAGTATTTTCCCATGAAAGTTCTTGACACAGGTGATTAAGTTCTCATTAAGTTCAAGCTCGATTACTTTTTATTTATTCATAAAACTATTTGGATAGGACTTTGGGTGCATTTGTGTTTGATATTTTATAGCGCAAAATTAATAAATGGCTTCATGACAAAATAATATTCTTGTCAGAAATACATATAATTATCAACTGCAAAGATGCATGCACATCACACATTATAATAGGATTCAAAATCTCAGCTATGTTGTTGCAGCATTGTGCATATGGTAGCAACATAAGCACTTCTGCCTTAATGGTAAAAGATGACGAGTGGATAATTGTTGTGCTTCAAGCTTCTACTTGCAACATGAAAAGTTTTGCAATCCATCTCATCAGCATAGTAAATTAAAACTTAATTTAGCGTCGTGTACATATGCCACCAGATGGCTTTTTAACTCCCCAACACAACCACAAATTTTCTTAAATGCACAGTAATATATGCCTCTATGACTGATTAACACTACAATTACATAAAATTAAATTATTTTATAATTAAAGTACAGAAGCATGTTGGTTTGTGCAATTCCATGGAAATGGGAGTTTGCTTTTTTAAGGAGGTTTTACTTTTATATTTTAGTGTTTTGTTTTTTTTTAACCTCCACCAAAGAGGTAATGTAGAGTGGGGTCGTATTAACAATCCATTAAAATATGGCTTTCATCAACCAAGCACTTCAGGGTCAACTTAATGATTTATTGGTCAAAACTATGATTCTTAAATGTGGTGTGTATTGTCAACATATAGAAAGTATCGTATAAAGATTTAAAATATCCCGCCACCTCTGACCTCTGACCTCTTCTTTAAGGTCAATAGATTGATCTGAAGGTCAAAGTGATAATAATGCTATATTGAGCTATTTAAAACTACTATATGTTTCTTACTGCCATTGTTTGTATTGACAACATACAGTATAGGCATACAGGGAACAATATATGGAGATTCTAAATATCACGTTACTCTGGACCTCTGATCAGTTCTTCAAGGTCAAAAAAGATCAAACTTTCATAAATTGTCTTTATCTTTAAAACTGGGCTTAAAATTCTAATTCTTGTTTGTAGTGGCAACCTTTAGGAAATATCACATGAAAGGTTTACATCCAAACATCACATCACATTTGACCTCTGACCTCATTTTTACTTTTCAAGTTGACCCCAAAACGTGTTATATCTTTAAAGAAAGTATTGACAGGAGAAAAATAATCAATCCACATGAGCAAAAAAAATAATCACACTCAAATTTATGTCAAGTATATTAAAATGGGGCAAATAACAAAAGCCTGTGCTTTATATTTGTTTTTACTGAACCACAAACTTAGTTTGCACTCTTTGAGTTTTGTGTTTATTATGTTGTTGTGTTAAATGTGTGTTTTGAGCGTAATGTTTATGTTTTCAAATCTATTAATTTGTGTGGACTGTAGTGTTTTTTATGTATGTTTTTAAATGCAGACCCCAGGAAGACAAGATGAGCTTTCCTAATAAATACACAAAAGCGTTCACCCAGCAGACCTGCTCGGCTTCTGTAGGAGTCCTTCATTAATGATACAGTGACATTTAAGAGTGCAGATGAATTACAGCATTCTTCGGAGAGCTCAGTGTATATCGATAAGCATTTTATTAATGTTTTATTCACAACTTCAGAACAGGAAGTTGCACCAAAATGTTCTTACTCTGACTTGTTGAGAGCCAGTCCAGTCCAGTAAGCCTCAAGTGGAGCAGTGACCACAGCATCAAATAACACCTCCTGGATCAGCTCTCTGTCACCTGTAACACCAGAAGATAACATGAATCTGATTAACAAACATTAACCATCCATCTCATACAACACATTTTATCTGGACTATGTTCCCACTTGATAGGATACTAAAAAAAAAAAGATCTGCCACAGAAAATGCAGGTTGCGTGTACTACGACTGGCTTAAGTGTTACTTAATGTCTCTTACATTTGAGGTGAGGTCTCTGGCCCATCATGAAGTGTTTGATGGCTTGAATCTGGGTCAGGTGACGGTGTTCGTGCTCTTCCTCTATGTTGCAGTAGGTCCTGTGTCCAAAAAGAGCCACACTGTTAGACCACAGGCCTCAGGATCCCTGGTGAACACAGAGGCATAACCTACATAACGCATGAATGCCCGCTTCCATAACCCCTGCTTTACCATTCGTCTGCCAGGGCGACATCTGGCTGTTCCAGATCACGGAGCCCTGAAAAACACAAGTCAGTAACGCTTCAGCAATGCCAGCCTGCATTGACTGAAACACAGAGTAGATTTACATGTGCAAGTAGTTTGGTATTGAAGGAACTTAATTCTGTTTTGCTGACGTAAACATCTTATCCTGCTGTCAGAAACCAGCACATGCTGCACAGAGTTCTCCAGTAGAAATCCAATAGCACAGTTGGGTGTTGGTACAAAACACACTGGCTGATCAAAAACCCATGTATACACATATATAAATAACCAGGTTTTACATATTCCCAGTAAACACCACATCCATCCTCCGTATTCAAAACAGGGTTCTAGCCCAATGTAAATGTACACAGTAAGACCTCTTTTTCAGGACAGACATGCACTGTGATTTATTCAGACTTAAAAGTATAAATCAAAGAGTGGAATACCTGCTTCAAGTGATACATTTCCTCTGAAGAAGTACTTTCCATGACCTCTTGAGAGAGCTACTCCAACACTAGAGGCACGCACCGAGAAGAATATTAGCCTGAGTCAGTCAACGTTTGACTAGAACTGAGACATAAACTGACAGAAAGTCATTTAGGAATGTAATAAAACTTTTCTTCCACCTGAATGGCGTTCCTTTGATGTCAGTGTAGTAATAGTCATTGTGCATCTTTAGCACACGCCTCTAAAAGAATAACAGATTCATTCCTTCAGTTCAGAGACAACGGAGATTACATTCTCATTTGTTAAGGAGACACTAAACATCTTTATCTGCAGCCTCACCCCTCTATCCACAGTCTTCTTCACCTCCATAGAGAAGGTTCCTGTCCTCCTGTTCACCATAGCGTTGCGTAGCTAAAAGATATAGCAGAGAGGGCAAGGCTGGGTCACTGATCACGCTACCAGCTGGTGCTGGATTTCACTGCAATTGCACTGCAATACTGAAAACAGAGCAGTCATGCCATGGCAATTTGTATGCTAATTTGATCTAATAGAAACCCTTGCCATTACTGAACAAAGTAATAAATGTGTAATTACAGTATAATGAAGTCACTGAATCGCTTAATGTTGCAGATCTAAGCACATTTAGTGGTTCATATTCTACTTAATATAAAGGCTTAAAAATATGTTTTTTTGGCCCATACTATGCCATCTTTGTCTTCCCACTCCACCTCAGAGAGATCCACACTGCTGTAGTTGGGCTTCCTCCTCTTCTGACCTTCCTGATACTGCATAGAGGAACACAGTGTGCACAACTTAGTAATCGCTTTAGTGTAATAATATTTTATTTTAACTAATAGCTTAACCTAGTTTCAAACATGTTGTCTTATCTAGCATTATTCAACTGTTAAATCTACATGTGGAACGTAATTTTCAAATGTATGAGCCAGATATTAAGGAAATTAATCAATTTAGAAATCATTAT
>VUQJ01000696.1:2948-13169 GCA_015108635.1 Andinoacara biseriatus
GTGATTGCAGGTGTATAAACCAAGCACCCAGGCATGCAGACTGCTTTTACAAACATTTTTGAAAGAGTCTGTCGCTCTCAGGAGTTTAGTGAATTCCAGCGTGGTACCGTGATATGATGCCATCTGTGGAACAAGTGCAGTTGGAAAATTTCCTCGCTACTTCCTCGCTGTCAGTGGTATTATAACAAAGTGGAAGCGATTGGGAACAGCAAGTCAGCCTCTAAGTGGTAGGCCACATAGAATCACAGAGCAGGGTGAGTGGATGCTGATGCACAGAGGCCGCCAACTTTCTCCAGAGTCAATCACTACAGACCTCCAAACTTTCTGTGGCCTTTGGATTAGCTCAAGAACAATGTGTAGAGAGCTTCATGGAATGGGTTTCCATGGCTGAACACCTGCATCCAAGCCTTACATCACCAAGCGCAATGCAAAGCACGATGTCACTGAACTTTAGAGCAGTGGAGATGTGTTCTCTGGAGTGACGAATTGAACTTCTCCATCTGACAAGCTGATGGATGAGTCTGGATTTGGTGGTTGCTAGAAGAAGAACAGTACTTGTCTGACTTGTAAAGTGTAAAGTTGGGTGGGGGGTGGGGGTTATGGTGTGCAGTTGGTTTTCAGAAGTTAGTAACAGTGAAAAGAACTCTTAATACTCCAGCATACCAAGACATTTTGGATAATTTGTTTGGTGATGGCCCAAACAAATGTTCCTGTTCCAACACCAACAGCACCTAATTAGCAGGATCTGTGAACATGGACCCTGCTGTAGCAGTCAGTTTGTGTCTCCTCCAAACATGCCACATTTAACTGATCTGGATCGGGCAACTAAAAGCTGGTGTTCAACAAAGCCAAGTTGCAGCTTTATTTGGAGTGAGCCCTAGTACTGTCGTGGCCCTCCAGTTGCTGACTCACTCAGTTTTCCACTCTAGCTTTCTCTCATTCTCCATTTGTGGGTGTGGGTCTGTCAACCACACCTTGTATTCCAGGGGTGGGCCTTCCACCTCTGTGCACCTGGGATGATTAAGACACCTGGGAAGAGTTGAGATCAGTGGCTCACTTCTTAAGCTGGAGGAAGGCAACTTCTCAATGCCTGATCATTGCTTTGATAACAGTTAGTGGAATTGGCTCTGGTGAACCTGCATGTTTGGTTGTTCTGTGGTCACTAGTGGTGGGAAGTTCGGCTCTTTCAGCTCAGCTCCCAAAGAAGAGCCGGCTCTTTTGGCTCCTAAACGGCTCCTCAGATGTGTAAAATGAATTACTTTTCCTCACCATTCCTGCATGTAGACAGATCAGGTGGAGGATCCACCCTTATTGGAACTGTTAATGACTTTGGACGTTTGTTTGGAATCTGTGGACCAGTCAAAATTGGAGCCCTCCCTAACTACATTGCATAATTTCACTAAGAACACTTGTACTGTTCATCACTGTAAATAAACACACTAAACATCATTCTGCCAGTCTTCACTTTGAGTCCAGCTTGATGATCAGTTATGACAAAAACCATCTTGAAGGCCAAGTTTCATATAACGGGGGATGTCAGAGATGGGCCGTGAAGTGCACGTGCAAAGAAGATGACTCCACAAGAAGGCCATTTCAGCACCCTGTCAGCACCTGGGAACTGTAGCCAGTCTTTTACAGATGTGCAGCCAGCAGTCTCCAGTAACCACTGCCAGCCAAACAGGGACTACACACTTTTCCCTCGCAAAAGATGGCTGTATCACATCCAATATGGCAGACAATTCTCAACCAATATGCCCAAACCTCAGTACAAAATAAGCTCCAATATGTTGCTTAAAAGCAATGCAGAGATTGAGGAACTAGTGACTACCACTAAATTTTTAGGTTAGGATTAGAACAAGCATAAAAAGTGTTTCAATTAAGAATTCTACAGCAGAAAGAAAGGATGAACAGCATTCTCTAGCGGTGGTGCAACATTAACCTAGAGATAAAATGACTCAACCTGCTTACAGTGAGCTCAGACAATGCTGGGCTGAATGAACAGAGTAGTTTCCCACAGACTGTAAAACAGCTACTGTCTTGACAGTAGGGTTTTCATATTTGTATGCTTCATTTTTCGCCCTTTAGTCCCTTCCTCTTTATTCTTTCATCAGGCTTTTCACAGTTTTTATCCTCCTCTTATGTGTGCGAACTCCCCTGACTATCTTTTTCTTTTCACTCTTTCTCCCTCTCTGTCCAAATGTTTTGGAGAGTTGTTGTTCACTGATGAATGTATTAGATTTTTCCTATCCCCATCTCTCCCGCTCTCTGTTTCCATTTCTCTCCCTCAGAAAGAGAAGAGGGGTACTGTTCTTAATCAAAGCATCTGCCCCTGAGCTAACCCAGCAAGCTACAAAGTCTCATCATCTTCATCATCATCATCATCCATGGGAACCAATCAATAATTCAGCATGCTGCCCAATGCATCACTATGCATAGAGATATTTCAGCTCAGTCCAGGACAGTCAGAGGATTCTCATACATAGGAAATGGAGCTATTCACCGAAGACCAATAACAAGGAGTAGATGGCAAATGCAAGCCTATAATCCCCAGTTAGTATGGCAATAGTTCTAGCCCTAAGGCTTTAGGGCTTGCAGAAGTAGTGTACTTTGTAGAGCAGCATTTGAAATGCACACACAGTAATGGAGGGGATTTAAAAGAGCAATGAAGCAATCACAAAGGTTTTCCCCCAGGGGGCACAAAGTATATTACAGGGGCATATCAAAATACCGTTAGGAGATTTCTTCCTCTTCTTGTTTCCCCTTCCCCTTCATCGCTGTATTTTATTCCCCTCTGGCCAGTTGAAGATATACAGCATTTTTGCTGCTTTGGGTTCACTCCTTTACAAAGCTGTCAAACTATTAGGACTTAACTTTGAATCTTTAAACAATAAAAAGGAGGGAAAAAAGGTATTCATAGTCATTCATTTATAATAAGACTTTTTTTGCTTTATAGGTGTATATCCTGTATGGGCTGTTCTAATCCTATACATAATTTACATTTCCTCAGCAGAGAAGCAACTTAAAACTCTGTGATTTGCCTAAAGATTTCAAGACTGCCAACAGTCACGGCCCACTGCCTTTCACTTCCTCTAATGATGGCAATGAGAAGGAAGAGAAGCAGGAGAAAGACATGCTGCTGGGCAGCGTCTAGCAGGTTGTAATTTATTTACCACTATCCGCTGTCTTTGAAATGCCCTACTAGGCCTACAGAAGGTATGGGATTCCTTGACATAATATGGCTTTCACTCATGACAAATGTCTGTATGTGGAAAGAATATGATTCAGATTCCAAGCCTCGGAAACACAGGGGCCAACATCATCTCCAGAAGGAAGCTTCCAGTGAACATGAGGTATCCAGCCAGGGCGAGTTCAATCGGTACACTGTTTAAAAAAAGATGGTCTGTTTGCCCCGAGGCAGGACAGCTACTGTTGCTCTCTGTATCACCCAGTAAGATTCACTATTTAGAGTTGATGCATTCATGTGCATTCTCAAGCTATGCAAACCTGTATGAGCGCACAATGGGATTAAGAACCAACCTGGAGCAAGTTCATGGTTGAAAGGAAAAGCACAAAAAAAAAGTATTTTTCACTACTGATATGACAGAATAAAGTAAAAGTAACTTTACTGAAGAGAACCACTTCTGCAAATTGTAAAGAGACTGAACTGGGGAATTTTTTTTTTTTTTTTTAACAGCAATACTGGACAAAGAGAAGTTCACATACTATGGTAATGTATATACTTTGTAAGCCGTAAGAGCAAAACCTAAGCTAGAGGATGTAACTCTTGTGTGAATAAGAAGCACTTGATTCTTAAGTTGAACAACTCTGAAGAGTCTGCTTGTATGGCTTCTGACATGTGGCCCTGATGAAATGCAGTGGCAATATTTCACACATCTATTAAACAACTTCTCATCTTCTCATGGTAATTTTTTTTTTTTTCTCTTTTTTTCTGCACAACACAAGAAGAGAGGATAAGATCAACACTGGGCTTGAAAGAGTTCCTTCAGAGGAGAAAAATACTTGAAACATCTCCAGAAAAATGTACATTGTTTTAACAGAGAATCTCCTGAGCTGTCGTCAGTGGCTAAATACTTTACTGTCCTACATCTTGTAGCTGAAAATACTTTTCAATTAGTTTTTCACTTCTCAGCTCTATGAATTCTTCCTGGTCTAAGGATATTTTGCCATCCTTTGGCTGTTTTGTACCATAATTAGACTTTAAGAGTATATTGACGACCGTAATGAGCATTTAAGAAAATGGCAACAGCAAAACCTGCTGCTACTTATCAAAAGGATAGAAATCTATCAGTAAAATGGTATTTCTCTACCATATAGTTTGATTTTATTCTATAATCCTAGCGTGTCATCAGAATTATTGGGGTCACACTGCCCTCCACAGGCTAGGGATGAAGCCACATGTGGCACACGCAGGAGAACAAGAAAACTACTTTCTGAACCTTTTGAGTATTGATGTATTTTTTTCAAGAACACATACTGTCCTTCAACTCTCTCACTGCTCCATCTCTCACTGCATACATCACATGCGCATACACAGACACCCAAATTACTGTGCACTGCACACAGCCCAGCTTATAAATGCTGCTCACACATTCACATGCGAGCACACACATTCCCACATGCTTAGAAGAAGGCACACTTTAACTCTCAGTTCACAAGGGACTCATACCTGTGATATGATAAATGGAGTATGTGTTCCTTATCAGCGTCACGGCACAAGGATACAAGCACACCCTCGCAGCTGGACAGTGAGGGAAAGTGTCAGGGGACCTAATTATGAACAGGAGTATGAGGTGTAACATTAGGGTGAGGGAAGAGACAAAAAGCCCATGAAGTGAGAGGATGAATACCAGCAAGATGCTTAGAGGAAGAAGACGTAATGTAAAATTTCTGCTTATCTTTCCAGTTTTTCATTGTTAATGTGTCTGCATGTATCACTACCGATCAGGTGGGTCAGGCTGTTAGTGTATAGACTGATATTAAAGTATATGTACCCCCCGTTTCTTTTTATTTTGCTTCCAAGGAGCTATACTTTCCTGTCAATTTTTAAAGTGGTCTTGGGCAGTGGTTTTCTTGTCTTTCTGAAGGATTTTCAAAGGTTTTTCTTTGAACATTGGATGATTCTTTGCTCATTTTCAGTCCAGTCCTTGTACCTGACCATCTTTGTATGTTAAACCACTTAAAACTTAATAGTAGCCCAGTGCTGGAAAACACACAATTTGTTACAACAAATTGTTACCACATTTTAACAGGCATAAAACTGTATTTTTACACCAACATTGATTCTATGGAGCTGTTAGCTGAAAACGTGGCATATAGCAGCATGGTGTGCAGTGTGTGCTTAAAAAACAGAGGCAACTGGATAACAGGAGGATGAAACAGGAGTGGCAGGCCTAAAACCTTATAGCAGATGAACATTATCTAAAAGTCATGTTCTTAAGAAATAGGGAAAAAAAATCTAACAAAGGCCTGACACTGGACCTGAGAGATGCAACTGGCCCTTCAGCTGTTCCATTTACTTTTCACTAAAGCTTCATCAGAAATGGTCTCAGTGGAAGGGTGGCTGTCAGGAAGACATTCTTGTGAAATGTTAAACAGGGAGGAAAGGCTGAGGAATGGAAAATTGCGCAAGGACTGGACTAAAAATCAGTGGTAATGGGTCTTAGGGAGTGATGAATCTAATTGCAAAGTTTTTGGTTTAAATCATTGTCAATGTGTATGGTACTACAGCCATCTGTAAAACAGGGTGGAGGCTCTGTCTTTGTTTAGGGCTGCTTTTCAGCCAGTGGTGTTGGGGATTTTGATAAAAAGTACTTTCAGATTTTGATCAATCATAAAATACCATCTGGAAACCACGTGATTGGCAACGACTCCTTTTCTCAGCATGACAATGATCCTAAACGTAATGTGAATGCAGTAAAAGCATACCAGGATGGAAAAACACAGTGGAACACTATGAGTCATGGATTCGCCTCCTCAGAGCCCGGACTTCAACATTACTGAAGCAGTGTGAGATCATCTTGACAGAGAACAGAACAAAAGGCAGCCAACATCCAGAGGGGAGCGTTGAATGTCCTTCAAGAAGCCTGGAGACTCCCTAACTCAACTTAACTCTTTTTTTGGCCTTATATACAGTATTTCAGTGGATGTTTGAATAAACCATTTAAGGTAATATAGAAAATTAACCATGTTTGATCTCAGCAAACCAGGCAAGAGCATGCAGTATAACTAGAACTACAAGTATTGCTCTTCTTCTTCTTTTCACTTAGCAAGATTAGGATGAGGATAGACGGGGCCTCCTCGTAACTCTTCGTTACTCGCCCACACTGATGCCTAAAAATAGTACGTATCCAGAAGGTAGCAGATAGATACAGATAGAGCAGTGACTATGGATAACAAAAGATCAAAGTCATCATTTATAGCATGACCACTGGAAACTTTTGGGGCTCTGGGAGTCCAATTCAAGTTCACACAATGGTCTTTTCTTCTTTTGTAGTTTTCTCCCTTTAACTGGCAGTATCCAAAAGTCTCTGTGATGTTTACTGGTAAGAAGATGATGAAATTTAACTCTCTGCTTTAAATATTTTTTTTGGTCGTGCACTTTTTACTTAACACATAACACACTGTGACACACTTAAATAACTTAATCTCGCATGAAACTGCTACCTCAGCAGTCAGTGTTAATGCATTTACATGCTAGCAGGACAGAGAATACCCTGTCAGCAGGTACAGCGATAGCTCGCCCCCTTTGAACTGCAGTTAATTTCCTCAAAGCTTAAATGTCTTCACTCATCTCCTCCACTTCATCTACGCCACACTTTTTTGGAAAGCTTGTTCCGTAATTGCAAAGCCTCTCAACTGAATTTACCAGAAAGCTGTGGAGAGTAGATGTTCCTATTTTTGGAACATATAGTATATTTTTCAGCATCTGATATGCTGTATGCGAGTTTATTATTTCAAAGGAAAATACAACTCAGGTGCGGCTGGATCCCACACCACCATAGGCTCTGGCAGTGCTGATACACACATATACACAGACTTGCCACCGCAAACAAATAGACTGTAATGCTGTTACTGCAGGCCCAAATATTGCCAGCTCACACAGCTGATGAAATATTCTCTGTTTACTCTCCTCAAAATGTCCTGCTAAACCGTATGTGTGTGTATGTGTGTAATGAGTGGATCCTGAAATAACACAACACCGCAAAAGCACACACAAAGCACAAACATGCACACAGAGGGGAAACCATGACATGATTAATACAATCTTCCATGCTATTGGCTATTTCCTGTAAATATAAAACCAAGGGCACACAGTCTCATTGGAAGCCAGGCTAAACCCATATTTCATGTTAGTTCAAAATAATGCATCAAGGACACAGTTTTCTACAAGTTTGGTTTTATTACCAAGATCCAAACCAAAATCAGAAACTTATTTTAAAATATATGTAAATGTATAATTCTGTCTGAACAGCCTGAAAGGTGTAAAACCCTGCAAATAAGTCTCTTAAGAAACAGAGTGCTTTTGATACATTATGCCAACTGAAATTTACCTGTAAAACACTGCAAAAGAAAGCTACAGTAGCTGTTATGTAAAGACTACCGCTTTTAAAAAAAAAATCACAGAGGTATACGTTTTCTGCGAGCAATTAATCTTGTCTGGCACAATGGAACCAAACTCAAAAGAGACACTGATTTACATCCAAATTCAACCTTTTTAACTCTGCCGGAAGATTCAGCAGTCCTAAAGGAGAGTCCTGTCGTGAATTATATCAGGAAAGTACTTGCTGAAAGGATCTGTCAGTTGGCAAACAAAGTCCTCTGACTTCAGGTGGGAGGGTGATGGTATGCAGACCAGTGCTCTGGGCAAAATGCTAACATCAACATGCTATAGCTGATTTGCTATCCTAGATTAGTATGTTAACATGGTAACATCATTAGTTTTGCAGGTGTTTGGTCATTGTACAATGCTCAACTATAAAAGGCAACAATTATCAACCAATGACTGCAGATGACTTTCAACCTAAAAAAGCTCACAACTAATGGCTTACAGTACTGTGAATGCTATTAGCTGAGAAACCCTGGATGCCTCTGGGGAAAAAGCTGACATTAAAGCTTGCTCCCATAATGAAAAGCGCAGCACTCAAGTGTAAGAGAAACACAGTTAGTGGACAGAAATATCTTTTCTTTTTCTTATTAGTTTCCTTTTCAATTTACCTGTGTTTCATTGCACCTACAGTTTGCATTATCGGATTGTCCTGCTGTGTGATTTTGAAATGATTATTTGTAATGCCGCTAATACACAGACTCATTACCAAGTACTCAAGTTATTGCAGCATTGTGAGTTTTCCGAATGGGATTCCTCAAGCAAAGCAGGAAATGTGACTGAAAATATAAAATTGGACTTTAATGAGTTCAATTCTGCTGTGCTTTCTGTTTATGAATCGTATCCCACGTGGAATACATTTATTGTGCGGTTTTATGGGAAGGTTTGAAAGAGCGTTATAGTTTAATCTCTGCTCATTTGCATTTATTTTGAACTAACACACCTGAAGTTGAAAACTTAGACTATGTGTGACTAGCATAGCACTGGGTGTTAAAACTTAGGACTCACTGAATGGTTCACCGACCGGGCAAGGTGCTGATAGCAACGCAATATTCCCACTCATTTGTCTCCCAAACCATCAGAGTCTCCTCAGATGAGAAAACGTGCATTAGGAATTGATTGGACTCGCTACACTTATACTCTTCATCATACACACTAGAGCCCAACAGATACTAACTTTTTTTTTACTTTGAAGATATTGCTTGCCTTTGCAACACCACCACCTGCTCAGCCACTCTTCTGCGTGTGCTCTAGGCAGCGGTAGGAGTATTGTAAACAACAGAGTTGAGGCCATAGTGCTTTACAAACAATGAGATGACACCATTTCTAAAATATCCCATCATACCCATGTGATGTTCAAAAAAATTAATAAAAGTTCTTGCAATGGCCCATATCAGGCAAAGTATATGAAACTTACTGTATACTCAGATACAAATATATTTGTAAAAGGTCAAAACCGGCTGATCAGCTAACAAATCTGTCAGGCTCTGGCACACACTCCCTGTTTCACAGACTTTAACGAACACTGAACCTCCTGCTCAAACCGTGACTTTCACACACTTTGTGGAAATCAGTCAGCAAAGCCCATTGCTTTGACAGCAGACATATGAGCCGCAGACGCAGAGTGTGCCAGCTTATCAACCATTTAGCAGCCGATGACCTGTAGCACAAATGGTGCTGTCGTGATAAAGTGTCTGAACCCTGGAAATTCAATTACAGGTCAGGGGGCAGCACATACATCAGAATGCAGCATCCATCACCACTGCTATTGATTGCCCGGCGATAAGTGTGTATGTTGCATGCGTGTGCGTAGGTCTGTCTTGTGTGTAAATGTGTGTGATGAGGTGCGCATGCTGTTGAAGGCAATAAAGGCTGTGTTTCCATGGGGAGAGATGTAATTCAACTTGAAAGGCACAAATATTTTCTGTCCAAACTTAAAATAAAAATAAAAAATGAAAACAATAAAATTAGATATGACACAAATGTCTGCCTGTGTTTTTATTTCTATGATCCAATTCAGTTGAGTCTGCAGTTGTCATATTGATTTGATGCTACAACTGATTTGCACACTTAGAGATGAATCGCATGTGATACCCTTTGTTACATACAAAAAAAGACATTACATGGCTTATGGAATGTGAAGCTTAAAAAATCACCAACGACTCTAAATGCAGACACATCCTTCCTGCTCTTTTAATATCTCATAGCTACACCTCTGGCTCACATCTTAAATGAGGAATTTTTTTTTCTCTAGGATCCTCTCCGAGATATGAAAATCAGCCAAAAGCCAACTGTAGTGACAGACTGCCCTTTCCACATGCCTACTAATCCCCTCTCGCTCATCAGTCTGCTGTTAGAGGGACCAATAATCACTAAAAATAACACCACTGGAATCTATTAATCACAGCACCCTGAATATTATTATATGTGATAGATTTAATATTGTCAGCCAAATTACAGGCTGCAGTTCATTTTGCTGATTATTGATCACCTATTGTTATGAAGGTTAGAGATCCAAATTTCCCGGCACTAATGAAGAAACTACTAAAATGATTCATGTATCTTCTTTGTACAGCAATAGGAGGGGGTTGGATTAT
>VUQJ01000697.1:0-10735 GCA_015108635.1 Andinoacara biseriatus
CCTTTCCCTTTCCCCTCCCCCCCCCCCCCCCCCCCCCCCCATGCAAAACACCAGCTCTTGCAACAGATCAGTGTGTACATGATCTTTTTTTAAATGCTACAACAAATTAATTTCTACTAAAATCTTTGAACTGATCTGAAGCATATTTAATTGCAACCTTGTACCTTACCTGCATTATAGTGTTAAAATTACAAAACAATACAAGCATGCATAAATCTGTCCCAATGCCACCACACAAAATTCGTTAAACATGAATTGAGTTGAAATCAAAATCTCTGGTTTCACACTGATTAAGACATTTTGGACAGTGTGCAGAAAGACACTTTTCCTCCCTTCTTTGTCCTCAGTGAGAAAAACCACAGGCATGCCAGCCACATCCATAAATAGACAGAGGCAAAGCTGACCTCATGGTTTTGGTGAGGTTATCAGTACACAAACAGTCCAGCTCAGACATTATATAGACAAAAACACAGATTCGCTCTAACAGACATACGCCCGTGTACTGTATACTCACATACATAAACACACACCCGTTTCCTGTAAAGACTACTCAGACCAGTGCTCATCTTTTCTCTCGTGACTGCATAAAAATTCCCTCCCCCACAAATGCGCGTGTACGTGCACACGCACACACACACACACATTCAGGGCTGTGAGGGATTTACAGAACTGGGTCTTGAGCATAAAAACAAACCTACTCATGCTCAGGAAATTGGTAATGCCTTAGGGTAGAGAGGGAGAGACAGAAAGGAAGAGGGAGAGAGAGCGGCGTAGCCGGCAAACTCCCTGCACGGTCTTTTCGAAAGGCAGATGATCGACCAAAGTGTGCACGCAGCAGGCTTCCAGCACAGCCTCTCAGCAACGCCAAGGCTCGTCCAACCGTGATTTTATTATCAGCAGGATCAAGACTTCAGCTGGGGGTTCCATTGTTTACAGTGAGCTGTGCATTCAGTGACGTGGGTAAAGAAGAGGAGGTAAAAACCAGGAGAGATATTTTAGTTGAGGGGGGAAAAAAATACTGGACAAAGACGGAACATAGAGGACAAAGAAAGCTGGTACAAGGTAAGAATGTGCGCCACTCGTGCATGTTTTCAGCTTTAACACATCATCTATTGCCTCATTAAAGTTTATATATTTAAGAGGATTAGAAGCTTATTTGCATTTGCAGATAAACAAACAGAACTTATAATTCACATTTTGCTCATTTCAAAGGCAAATAAATCAGTTACAAAAATATATTTCTACAAAGTAACCATTAAACCCTAAACTTCACTGACTACTTTCTTCCCCTCACTGTATTGTGTTACCTTTAGGTAACCATGCACAAAGGAGGACACCAGCAGAGGCATTTTTTCCTGTTTATGTTGGCTTTGCCAGTCATACTGGAAGACCTCAGAGTCCAGGGCTGTCAGAGTGGCACAGGGCCAGAATGTGGGAGAGCTCCTTTTGTCCCAGGCCACAATCTGGCCGGAGAAGGCTTTGATGTGGTGCGGATGCGTCGGACAGGAGCATATGTGATCAACGTCAAAGCCCACCTGGGTGATAACGACACCTGTACACTGTGTCCAAACCGATTCCAACAAGGAGAGGTAAAAAAAACACCGAACCTGCTGCTTAACCTTCTCCCTCTTTATCAGCCTCAAGTTCATTCCTTTGTTTTGTGTTTTGTGTACTTTTCGCCTTCTCCCCTGCATTTTTCCTCCCCCTCAATTTCCTATATTTTCATCCACCACCTGCATCCCGCTCCACTTCCTGCCTTTCATCTGCTCCACAGATTCAGAGACTTCCAGCTTCGGTGCTTGACTGGCGACCTTTCAGCCGCTGCAGTAAGCAGCTTTCCAGTGCGCTTCACCACTCTGTGGACTCCCTGCTGCGCAGCTCCAACTCGCTGGTTAACAACAACTGGGATTTGGGTTTGAGCCTCGATAATATTGGAAAGGCAGTGCTGGGAGGAAGCCACTCAGATTTGGCAAAGTTTGCACGTTCGCAGCACAGTGTGGACAAAGCCACTTTTGCCATTCATGAAATCAGTTGCACCTACTACAGGTAAAGCAGCACAGGCTCAGTTAAACAGATGCAGAGTGTTGGTTCTCACAGCGGTGGGGAATGAATTGCAAACGAGCATTGTGACACAAGTGCAGTTAAATGTGGCCAGAAATGAAGTCTACTGCATATAAAGGAGGCAGTTTAGACATATGGGTCACAGCATTACAAAAGGATGAGCTTCAGCGCATGAGAGAACTTTTTTAACTTTTGGAACTAAAAAATTTTTAGAAATTAATTTACAAGCTGATAACAGAAAAAATGAAAGGTCAACAACCGAGATCTAGCTGTGTATCTTCCTTGTCACTGAGTTATACTTGAACTCCACATGCCTTTTGTTTTTGCAGCTACAGGCTGGCTGATCATCCACAGCTGAGCGCAGAGTTCACAAAGCATCTGAAGAGACTCCCACAGAGTTTAAGCCAGAGCAGAGCCCTATACAGACGGCTGATAGACACTTATGGAACACACTATATACACCAGGTCAGTGAAACTTACTGGATGCACAAAGGTTTAACACTGGAGTACCTATGTTGTGGAGAGAATTTCCTGTGCAAAATAATACTGAGACTATGCTAAAGATGGTAACATAGGAGTTATGAGGAATTTTGTTACTGTTTCCTTTATTTGTGTTAGGTCCAGCTCGGCGGTAAGGTGAGGCGGATCACTGCCTTCAGGACCTGCCTGGCAACCCTGAAGGGCTTTTCAGAGTCCGAGATCAAAACATGCCTGAATGTTGAACTCCGTATGGCTCTGGGTTTCCTCCCTGCCAATGCATCTTTCTCCAACAGGTGTGACAGCCTCCTTAAGGGCAACATGAGCATGGGCTTTTACCAAGGCTTCATGACCCATAAGATTGAGGTTATTGGAGGGGAGAGGTACTTCCCTGACATCCTCTACCAACAGGACCCATCTGAAGCGTATCACAGCTGGATGAACAGCCTTCATGACAACCCCGATGTGGTTTCTTATGCCATCTTCCCTCTGCATCACTTGGTGGAAGATTCGCAAATCAGTGCTAATCTGAGAATCACTGTCTCAGAGTACATTAAAGAGAACCAGCTGAAGGAGGACCAACTTGGTTTCAAGAACTGCTCCCCAACTCCCAACCTGGACCATAACTGTTGCCCTTTAAGGACTGGTAGAGGAACTCTCCGACTAGAGATTCACAGAGCTGCAGGTCTGAAGGCAGACACCTTCACAAAAACAGATGCCTATGTGAAGATCTTCTACAACGGCATATATGAAGAGACTGAAACTGTGATGGATGACAATGACCCAGTATGGAATGCCACGTATGACTTTGGCTCAGTGGAACTGGGTCAGGAGCTGAGGTTTGAAGTCTGGGATAGGGATGTGCTTTACAATGATGTTGCAGGGAAGTGTGTTCTGCTTCCTGAGCGAGGAACTCATTCTTTAAGCTGTCAGCTGCGTAAGGGAGTTCTCTATTTTACCTACACAATCAAATGCGATGCTCACTTGACAGGGTACAGGTGTGGACGATACTCCCCCAATGCTAAGTAGATTAATTTTGGGTATATAGTACAGTGCAAAAGTCTTGAGCCACCCCTCAATTCTTTTTTCCTTTGTTTTGCTCCAAAAACAGGAACTAGGTGGAGCAATTTATTAAAACGTGCAAATATCCAGTACAGTATTTAAGACAATAGAAGGGTTTACACATATGCGATATGAGTGCCTTTTATTTTTTAGCACAGCCTGAACTCTGTTAGGCAGCTTTCTTGTCATTTCTTTTAGTCTTCAGGAAGAGTTCTCCAGGCTTCTTGAAGAACACTCAAAGCTCTTCTTTGGCCTTTTGTTACATTCTCTTTCAAGATGATCCTACACTACTTCAATAATGTTGAGGTCCAGGTATGCTTTTACAGCTATGGCACTGTGTCTTGGATCATTGTCATGAAAAATGAAATTGCTGCCAATCAGATCCTTTCCAGGTGATATTGCATGGTGGATCAAAGCCTGATGGTACTTTTCCATGTTTATAATTCCAGCAATTTTGACAATTTCTCCAAAATCACTGGCAGCCCCAAACAATGACAAGCTTCCACAACGTTTTACCGATGGCTGTAGACGTCAATGCTTTACCTCTCTTGACCTCCTACCTAGATTGACCATTTAAGACCTGTTGCCAACAATTTTCAGTCCAATTCTTGTCTTGTGGACTTGGCAACAGTGGGAAGGAAAAAGTCCCTTTTAACCGGAAGAAACCTCCTGCAGAGTCAGGCTCAGGGAGGGACAACCATCTGCCACGGTTGGTTGGGGCTGAGGGGAGGGAGACAGGACAAAAAACATGCTGTGGAAGATAGCCAGAGGTTAATAACAACTAATGATTAAATGCAAAGTGGTAGATAAACAGAGTAAAAAGAGGTGAATGAAAAAAAAGTCAGTGCATCATGGGAAACCCCCAGCAGCCTAGGCCTATAGCAGCATAGCTCAGGGGTGGTTCAGGGTCACTTGGACAATAGTCCAACCTAGAAGTAATAAATGCATGAATTGAGTTTTCATCATCACTGAGACAGGATGTTTCTAATTTTAGGGATATTGCAAAAATGAAATAAAATCAACCCTACATATTTGTTTAATACGTGCATTTAAGGAAATATCCTGGACAAAAACGACTCCAATATTCCTCACTGTGTTACTTGAGGCAAGGGTAATGCCATCTAGACTATCTGTATGTATGAAAAGATCTTCAGAAACCTGGAAAAATATTGCTCAAGACCACTTAAAAATTGCAATAAAGTCTGGCTCCTAGAAAACAAAATATAAAAAAAAAAAATCATTGTTGGCTCAAAACCTTTGCAAGGTACTCTAACCCTTTTATGGTTCTATTTTCCAAGACAGGAAGTCCTTCTTTTGACGGCACAACTTGTAAAAATGGCCGACTTTCAGAGGCGTTCCTTTTAAGGTGGTGTTTGAGGACATTTTTCCAGACAGGAACATTTTTTTTCTTATTCTTCGATCTGACATGAATACGCTATAATAAAGTGTGCCATTGCACATCAGATTTTTAAAATTAATTTTGATAGTTTACTAAAACAGCTTTGATTTTGGCTAGGAACATTTTTCTGTGGTTTGGATTAGAAGATATATATTGGATTACATCTGATAATTAAAATGTAACTGATTTGACAAAATTCAATGTCTTCTATATAAATGTCTCCAGCTGTTGTAATGTCAAGTGCATGTCTGCATTTTTTTGTATATACCAAGATTAACCATTTTAAGTTGGGACACTGCCAATTCTGGCCTTTGGGAGGCTCCAATCAGTTAATAAATTAATGTGTGATAAAATAAATACAGTCAAATTAAAAATAAAATCTCATTGGCTCCCTCTGCTGGTGGATTTCTGTAAGTACCACACAATTATTCCAATATTTTTTATTCAGTTTTAACAAGAACCTAAAAAACATACAAATGACTTTAGTAAAAGCTTTTACAGTAACACTTCTACAATAACCACACATTAGCTACTTAAACAGTACATGAATGCAGCAGCTGCTTCCTTAAATCCCAAAGTCTTTCGGCCCCCCTGATATTTAAAGGAGTAGAAACAAGTTATGAAACCAATTTAAGCACCATAGTTTTAAAACATTTTCCTTTAGATTTTTTTAGTTTTGTTTTCCTTGCTTACATACGAGAAAAGTCTAAAATATTTGTATGCTGAATGCATTCTGTCTTTGCTAAACATTTACTTAGAATACGACAACAGGATGAAACGTAAGACGTTACACTTAACACTGACAGAGAATCCAAATACATGACTTAATTCCTGATGTAGCCACAACCTTCAAATAAAAATGGTAGAGGAATTAAAGATGAATAGCAACACTTTCAGTATACTTGTCATTTAAAGTGTATTTTTTTTTAAAAAACACACAAACATGTAACATTGTATGGAATGACATTACAGCCATCATTCTCCATGCTCGAAACCTTTTTCCTGGCAAGTACTAGATTTTAGAATATTCCAATCAAAAACTGGCAAATGAGCTTTTTCCTTAGCAGTTTATTACTTTTAACTTAATGCGAGCAGTGTAACACTGCATGCATTTAAACTTAAATGATACTTTAACGCCATCAAAAAAGTCTGATGTGTACTCTAAGCACCCTTTATTACTGAAGTTTTAAAAAAACCACACGCTTTCATGTTTTGACTGCTTGGAACGCTTACAAAATATGGAGTGCATAATATTTAGAAGGCTAAATTGTTGTTCATACTGGTCTTGTAGTCAAAGCGAGAGCAAAAACTGTGCGTATGTAAAAACTGTGTTTTAGGCACAGCTGCCATGCCACACTGTAAATCTGACTTCTCAGATTTCCATTTTTGGATGGCAGGATATGGTTTACAGCAGTTCAAGTACAGACACAACGGTGTTTGTTCAGTCAGAATACTCAAAGTCTTCCCAAAATCCCACGAGGCTCCATAAAAAAAAAAATGCATTTGTACAGTTTCAAGTGTCACATGTTTGTGCATCACAGTCCCAGTGAGGCTTTTATCAAAGATGCCATGTCTTCAGGTATGGTCCCCTCACCACCTGAAGAAAAAATGATTTTTTATTACAATTATTTTTTCATCCATCCATCCTCCTAACCACTTAGACAACTTGTTCCACCCTCTACAAGCCTCCAGAGAAACGACAAAATCCAAAAGTTACAGTAAGTGCTGCGTAACACTATCACTCAGAAACAGAAAGAAGCAACAGAGTGAAGATGGGTGCTCACTCACAGAGGGAGAGACATTGGAAAACAAGGAGTATTTTTCAGTGAAACAAATATCCAAATCCCAAAAATCTGATAATGATGTAAACTGGGGAGAACATTTTTTGAATGGAAATTTGCTATAATACAAGGAAACTTACCCTTTTTACTTCATGACAATAATCTAATTTCTAAAGAGAAAACTTCAACTCTGCCAGGTCATGTTTGTAAATGAGACCTGGTTCTCAAACATTCTACCTGGTAAAATAAAGGTTTAAAAAAAAATATGCATGATATAAACTGCTCAAAAAAAAATTGAAGAAACACTTTCTAATCAGAATGTAGTTCATTAAACCTCTGGGATACTGATCTGGTCAGTTAGGTAGCAAAGGGGATTGTTAATCACTTTCAGCTGTTTTGGTGTTAATGAAATTAAGGTGCACTAGCTGGGCAACAATGAGACAATCCCCCAAAACCAGAATGGTTTTACAAAAGGTGGAGGCCACTGACATTTTTTCCCTCCTAATCTTTTCTGACTGTTTATTCACTAGTTTTGCAATTGGCAAGGATCAGCATCACTACTGGTGGCATGAGGCTATACCTGGAGCCAACCGAGGTTACAGGGTTAGTGGAACTCCTCCAGACTGGCACATTAATATGTGCCATTGCCAGAAGGTTTGCTGTGTCTCCCAGCACAGTTGCCAGAAAACAGAGGTGATTCCAGGATTCTGCAGTTTCTCTAGGAGAGCTGGACAGGGCAAGAGGTCCTTGACCCATCAGCAGGGCTAGTATCTGGTCCTAGGACACTGTATAATACTAGAGAGACACCATCAAACGGAACCAAATTCCTTGTGTGTGTAAACATACTTGGCCAATTAAACCCGATTCTGATTTGTGCAAGGAGGAGTAGGATGAGCACTGCCAGAGCCATACAAAATGACCTCCAGCAGGCCACTGGTGTAAATGTCGCTGACCAAACAGAAACACTTTGGTAGGGTGGCCTGAGGACCCAACGTCCTCTTGTGGGCCCTATGCTCTCTGCCTGGCACCATGATGCCCCACTGGCATTTGCCATAGGATACCAGGTCCGCCACTGACGCCTTGTGCATCTCACAGATCAGAGCAGGTTCACCCTGAGCACATGTTACAGACTTGAAAGGGTCTAGAGAATATTATTCTGCCTGTAACAGCATCAAATCCAAAAGAAGACCTTTGGGACATAATGTTTAAGTTCATCTGATGCCACTAGATTGCACCTCAGACTGTCCAGGAACTCAGAGATGCCTGGGTCCAGATCTGGGAAGAGATCCCCCAGGACACCATCAGTTGTCTCATTTAGGAGCATGTGGGGGCCAGACAAAACAATAAATACCATTTTGAGCTGTTGCAATGAAATTTCTACAAAATGGACAAGTCCGCCACATCATTTTTCCTTTTGATTTTCGGCACGTCTTTGAATTCAGCTCTCTGGATGTAATAATTTAATTTTTCCACCAAACAATGTTGCATCCTTTCTTTTCTTACACATTACCCAGTACAGTCAGTATAGATATCCAGCAGCCCCCCCATTAAGAACTGATGTGCTTTCAGAGTGTTCTTTTAATTTTTCTTGAGCAGTGTATTTAGATGCTATCAGATTGCCTGGCAACCCCCTAGCAACTGGGTAAAAATGACCCATTATTTCCCTTTCCTACAGTGCCTTATGAAAGCATCCTATCATTTTAATTTCATCCCCAACAGTACAAACAGGCCAAATAACACTATAGTATAGCCATGTATTAGCTCGTTATAGGTGAGAAGGGCTCCTATCACACATGTGCAACTGTGACAGTAAGTTAACATGTTTTAGGATTGCTACAGAAAAGGCTTGCGTCTTCACAATGTACTGCAGCAGAACTCGAGTGTGCCTGCTTGCAGAGCACAGATGTGAGAGAGGGGCTGAGGCTGTGCAGAGTGTGAGGGAGGAAACAGTTTTACCAAAGAACTGTCAACACTTGGACCATCTCGCCGGGAAGCACTGCAATAATCTGCTTGACCTTTTTGGTACTGATGAAATCTTTGATTTTTATATGTTTTACAAGAGTTTCTTATTAGAAAAGTAATTTAAAGTAGTTGACTATGCTAGAAAGAACACAAGCTCATGTTGGGCACACTATAGTTTGGGCCTTGAAGGCTAGAACTTCCCAAAGGAATTCTTACTACTGTATTTTATGTTTTGAGTATATAAAATGTTAATTTCGAAAATTAAAACAAATGCATTTATCTAATTAGATTAAAGGTTTGCATGCAGTCGAGATGGGTAGAGTATGCGTGCGTAAATATTTCCTTACTCTGAGAAGCTGAGGTCATGTCCTGCTCCAGCTTTAGTTTCTTGTGGCCCAGTTGCAGGATGCAGTCCTCTATGCTGTCCTTACTGATCAGCTTAATCACCTGTACAGTTCTGACACACAGAAGAAGGGAGATCCATCACTACACACTGTATGTTAAGAACTGTCCTTAGGAGAAACAGGACGTCCTGTAATTGCAATTAACAGTCACAGTATTTAACCTCCCATTAAAATATTGCAGAAATGGTTTCTGCCCAGTTACGGACATAATAAGACACAATCACAAAGCGTCACTGGGTAAAACATATCTAGGATTGTACACAGATCCCATCTAACCTGGTCTGACCCACACGGTGACATCTGTCCTCTGCCTGTTTGTCATTATATGGGTTGCAGTCGATGTCATGTAGGACGACAACATTAGCTGAGGTCAGGTTTATGCCGAGGCCGCCAGCACGGGTTGACAGCAGGAACACAAATATTTCAGGGTCTGTGTTGAACTCATCAATCAACACGATCCTGAGGGACAAAAAAAGACAGTGTAGCAGCTACAGGTGGGTAAACGCTGAATTGAACAGACATTGCATCCATTTCCGTTCAAATTTGGCATTTTTTCCTTGACGCTACAAAAACAGATGTACTAAACTTTTGAAACAGCTGAAGCTTAACCAAGAACTTTTGCATATGTGCTTGGATTTAAGGTGCTTTTATTGTAATATAATATAAATTCAAGTCAAAGTGTCTTTATAGACATCCAAATCTGCACACACTTGACCTTTACAATTACATTTAACTCGTTTGTAATTTCGACATAAGCAGGTTAAAGGTTCTATGGTCAAAACCTGGCTTCGTGATATGACATGACCAGAGCGCCAAATTCAATTAACCTTAATACATAATCCCTTTGGCCACATGCAGAGGGATAATATAGAGCACTGAACTTTGAATGCAGTATTTTGCAAAGAAAATGCACACAGATGCAACAGTGTCACTGTAGGGCCTGAAAGAATAAAGTACAATAAGGCAATTTATGGCACCATGAGTACACATTTTATGAGTATATTTTACAAGATTTTGAACTGACATCAAATGTTTGGTGCCTTGTTAGGTACAGGAGTTGGACAATGAAACTGAAACACCTGTCATTTTAGTGTGGGAGGTTTCATGGCTAAATTGGACCAGCCTGGTGGCCAATCTTCATTAATTGCACGTTGCACCAGTAAGAACAGAGTGTGAAGGTTCAATTAGCAGGGTAAGAGCACAGTTTTGCTCAAAATATTGCAATGCACACAACATTATGGGTGACATACCAGAGTTCAAAAGAGGACAAATTGTTGGTGCACGTCTTGCTGGCGCATCTGTGACCAAGACAGCAAGTCTTTGTGATGTATCAAGAGCCACGGTATCCAGGGTAATGTCAGCGTACCACCAAGAAGGACGAACCACATCCAACAGGATTAACTGTGGACGCAAGAGGAAGCTGTCTGAAAGGGATGTTGGGGAGCTAACCCGGACCGTATCCAAAAAACATAAAACCACGGCTGCCCAAATCACAGCAGAATTAAATGTGCACCTCAACTCATCTGTTTCCACCAAAACTGTCCATCTGGAGCTCCACAGGGTCAATATACACAGCTGGGCTGCTATAG